>JADDOH010014944.1:0-56268 GCA_016648135.1 Agrypnia vestita | reverse complement strand
GGGAGTGGGTGACCAAAATGTTCTTTCTAGCACAATGTTCTGTTTTGGGAAGGCCGCAAATGCTTCAGATTTGTTTCAAAATAGGCGCGCCGACTGTGTCGGTGAGTCTAGAAGGTTCCGTAAAAACCTGCTCTAGAAAGTTCTGGATCTGGGAAAATTCCCGAAAGTTCTATAATGTTCTAAACTGAGTGGCGGAATGTGTCGGTGTGTCTAGAAGATTCCTGTACATTCGATCAATTTTTTGAAATTCTGGATGGAGAATGTTCTAGGAGGTTCGCAAAAGTTCTATAACGATCAAACAGTGTACTATAAAACTATGCGTGCGAAGCCGCGCTGGCACAGCTAGTATATCTATATTATGTTAAGGTTCAGAGACAAATTGATAAAATATGACTAAATTTTACTAAAAAACTACTAATAAATAGGCATACGTACGTTAAATTAAAATATTATGAATATTGTAAAAGCCTATAAAGGGAGAAGATAATATGAAATAAATAAATAAATATTTTAATATTATAACTGGATACCGGCCGTTGGTTGGTTTAAAACATTTAAGAACAAACGATTTTTAAATGTTGTATTTTACACTCTATTCAATTTGATTAAAGGGTGTTCGCTCCTTTGAACGCCTTTTCTTTATTTCCTTGTCCATTGACGTTCTTCAGACGAGCCCTTTGTGCTGGTGGAGCCGTCTCGAAGGGCATTGTCCGGAGCACTTTGTCATCGGTCTGGCGTTTTTCCGCTTTTTTTCAACTGCAAAAGGAGCAGAAAAATGCATTTCATAAAACAGCAGAGACCGTTAGTACCCACGTCTGGGACAGGGATTCTTGCAGATAGGCGCTTTTCAAAAGGGTGTCAGATTTCTGTTCAACTCGAGAACCTTCAGTTTGCTTATACCTACCTTTATTGCAAACTCAAGCACAGCTCCCGAATACGAGACGTCATTTTAAAATATCTTTGTTTTATTTTATTCGTACACACGTCATAAAGGAGGTCTCGTAGCTAGTAGCAAAAACTTCGGGAGAATCTTCTTCATTCGATTTTGAATATAATCGAAAATATCTTTCTTCTTCTTCTTCTTCTTCTTCTTCTTCTTCTTCTTTCTTCTTCTCTTCTTCTTCTTCTTCTTTTTTGGGTGAAACGGCGACAGTTACTGATCTCAGTTTATCGTTAAGCGACATCAGAGCTTGCATTTTTTTTTTCAATCTTTCTGAAATATTTTCTGTAAAACGTCAAACTATGGTACAACAACTTTTACGGAATATTATTAATTTATTCGCTTTAATGCAAGTCAAATGAAATAGCAAAATCTTAAAAAAATATATATTTTGAAATTCGTCAAAGTTTCGTCATTTTATTTAACTTGTCCAACATTTTACGGAAAATAGGTCAAAAATATTGAAAAAAAATTAAAACTATGGTGTCGCTTTGCAAACTTTGATTTTCGTAACTGTAATATTTTCTATTTAAAATTGAATGATGAAGACTCCCTTGAAGTTTTTGCTACTAGACATAAGACGCCGGTATAACAAAAATTTTATTTAATATCCTGACTTGGCAATGCAACAAATGTTTAACATCTTAACCTTTTTAATTGTAGATGCCAGCATACAGATTTAATTTATATTATATGTTAATTATAATTAATTGACTGAAATTAAATTGAAGAATATCGATTTAAACAATGTCACTCTATTAGCAGATGATCGCAAATGACGCGTTGCGCATGGATTTAGTTTTAGACTTGGATTTAAGACTATAAATTGTTATTAAAATTAATATTGACGGATTTAAAAACGAAACAAATATACGCTGCAAAACTTATTTAATAACATAAATTATACAGTCTTACAGAGACGATCTTACTTATATGGAAAAGTAGGCATGAAAGTCTGTCTGAAGTATGGCTGATTTAAATGATCACTTTACACAGTGTAACGTTCACCATTTCTACCCATGATAGAAAACGACATTCTTATTCAATTTCTTATCCCCTTCTTATTCAACATCATCATGGATAAGCTAATAGAAGATGTCAAAACAATGAATCTAGGCTACAACATGGGAGACAAACAGATTGATATAATATGCTATGCTGATGATGCGGTATTAATAGCCAACTCCGAAGACGATCTTCAAAAACTTCTGCACAAATTCCATGTATCTTCACAAAGATTCAACATGAAAATCTCCGTAGCTAAGACTAAGAGCATGGTAACATCGAAACTGCCAATACCATGCGAGCTTGCAATTGACGATAAAATAATAGAGCAAGTAACGAGCTTCAAGTACTTGGGTGTCGAGATATCCAGCAGTAACGACCTCTACGAAGAAGTAAGAGAGCAAGCAAACTGCTTGCTGGATGCTTGAGAAATGCTGTCTGGAGAAACGAACATATGCTCAAGGAGAGCAAAGTGAAGATATACAAGACCTGTGTCCGCCCAATCATGACGTACGGTATCGAGACAAGGGCTGACACTACCAGAACAAAAAATCTCCTAAGAATAACTGAGATGAAGACTCTCCGACCCATTGCGAGACTGACAATCCGAGACCGAGTGAGGAATTCCGAAATACGAAGGACCTGTGACGTCGAGGATATTGTCCGATGGGGAAGATCTAGAAGACGTTACTGGAGAGATCATGTGGAGAGAGCTTGTACTGAGAGAGTAGTGAGCACAGCAGCGAACAAGCTGCCGTCTGGTACCAGACTCCCAGGAAGACCGCATAAAAGATGGCGAGATAGCTGGACATCTGTATCCCAGGAACAGGCTCCGAGCAATGACAGGACGCAGTCCTAGATGAAGCAGAAGAAGAATAAGAAGATAGAAAACGACATCTATCAAATATAGAATACCACACTTTTTTTGTAAGTACGTTTTTGTGTCAAATAACTTATCGATTTATTACAGATATGTTCACTTATCGGGGCGCGAGCTTTTCAAATGACCTCAGTACAAATATTGAGACAGCCAAAATATAATCTATCGATTAACTAATCGTTGATTGTTGCAATCTCGTTTTATACACAAGTACTTGTTGTTAACATTTTCAAGTGTGATTAATTGTTGTTATCTTGTTCCAGATAACACCATGTCGACGGATTTCGGCAACTACGCAGCGCCAGGAGCCGACAATGCCTCCCACTGGGTCCTTAGAACCATCGAAGATGCTCAGGTCACAGATCTATCAGAACTTTCGAGGTTAGTCTGAATATTTCAGCAAGTACTTTACATTACGTTTCAGGTACGTTTCATCACTTTCTTCTTCAGCCTTCATCTCTCCACTGCTGGATACAGGCCTCTTCCATACCCTTGCGTCCTTCCCTGTTTGTACATTACGTTTCAGGTACGTTTCATCACTTTCTTCTTCAGCCTTCATCTCTCCACTGCTGGATACAGGCCTCTTCCATACCCTTGCATCCTTCCCTGTTGTTTTCTTCTCGGCGGTGGCGGATAGGGGAAAGATCGCCAGATATGGAGGGTAGGAGGGAAATAAAATACCTCTGGCAGACCAACAGGCAGTGGCGGCTTCAAACAGCGTCTGTTCCCTATGTTAAGAGCAGCTGATTTCAAAACTCACCAACCCGTCGCAAGCGTGGTGCTTAATGCCAAATTCTTTCCAAACGAAATGAACTCGTTTAATTATATTGTCACGAAATTCTAAAATCGAGAAGAACTCCACACAATCGATGGTTTCCTAGCAGTCTGGAATGATCTGGAAGCCAGTCATATACGCTAAAATGTACGATTAAATTCAAGAGAGAACGTTTCCTATGAAAACACAACGCATTTCACGCGCAGCTCAATTTTTGAAGTAACTCTTCTTTAGGCGCGTTTGGGATAAAATCTTGGTAAGCAACGAATGCGCGCGCATCATGCAACGGAAGTTTTCACATCAAGAATCTAGCCGTCAAAGAGTGTAAAGTGTATTTATTTCACATATTGGCTAAGTTCACTTATAAGAAGAAAAATTGCGAATTTAGTGGGGCAGTTTGTGAAAATGGGGAACGTGTATGGAAGTCCTTATTGGGTAGCTCAGGGCTTACGAACTGTATCAATCTACACAATGAAATATTAACCAATTTTCAAAGTTTATTCAATGTTAATTCAGTGTTACAAATGTTTAAAATTTCACAGTGTTTACAAAATTAAATTAAGCTTTTTTCATTGTTGCTGAGAGTCTTGGCAGCAAGTAAACACTAAATTTGTTTGACGCCCTGCCTGCTACACTAGTAGTTTACTGTATTATAGCAGACAGTGCTCTTCCAGTAGTAAAATGTTCAAGAATATTTAGTATTTATATAACATTTGTGAATCAATTTTATTGCCACTTAAAATTGATTAATAGTAATAATTAAATGTTTACAATCTAATAATGGTGTTAATTAATTCTATTATAGACAAAGGAAAAAAAAATTATCTGAATAGGATATTTAATAAAATAAAATAAAATAAAACAATTAAAAGTATTTAAAAAGATGAAAGTAAATGTTCTTGTAGGATTAGTATTTTTTAAATTTAGTATATATTATGGCTTTTAATATGTTTTGGGCATGCTTCCTTCCCTTTTCATGTAGCCATAGTTTCACATTTGAAGAAAAATACGCGAGACTATGGCTACAAGTTTTTAGTGTAGTGTTAAGAGTATTGGATATTTTTGGTGCTTGGAAGAAGTGAAATCTTTGTGAAAATGTTTTTGTGAATTTTGGTGCAAGATATTCGCAGTTCACCTATGCCCTTGTTGAGTGTGAGTGAGTTATTTGTTGGTGATCTTTTTTATGTCGGAAAAAATATTTTAAAGTGTAAATATATTTGATTGATGTCCAGGACGTGACATTCTCTAAAAAGTTCTTCTGGAGAAAAACGAAATGGCTTTTTATGAAGAACTTTCAATACCATTTTCTGGGCTTTGTTTAATGCATCTAAGATAGTACAAGCTTGTTTAATGCATCTAAGATAGTACAAACACCACCCCAACTGACAGTTGCGCAATTAATGAGTGAGTGACACAGTGCATAGTATACTATTCTTCTTGTCGGTGCGTCGAGTACATCTCTAATTTCTTTGAAAAAATAAACTAGCTTTCTTTTTGCACAATAATTGCACAATAAGAACGTCCAATCTCTACAACTCAATTTATAAACTCCGCTTTTTTAAATCCCCGAAGAAGAAATTCTTCGATCGAAAAAGATTCGATTCATATTTAATATATGTACTCGTATTTAAATACTTCATTATTTTTTATTCGCCGTTACGTCACTAAATACTGCGATTATAAAGAACAAGCTCCATACTGGAGAATACCGTATAATTGTTACGTCATAGTCATGTTTCGTAGAGATGTCTAAACTTCCGGCACGGTTATCAGTAAGTTTTGTGGTTATTATTCAACTGATACGGAACATTTGACGGAAAAGCCGTCCGTTGAAGCGTGCGTAGTGACGCAAGTTGTTTAAAAATATTCCAAATTAATTGTTATTACAATTTAACGTTTCTGAAAAGTTAAATTATACCACACAAATTCTGAAAATTTCTGAAAAGTCGATTTTTTACTCATGACACTATGCAGTCGGCCACTAGTAAAATGCAACTCACAAATGAAACAAGTTGTGCAAAGTTGACATGTGCACGACAGAAATTTGATGGATGTGGTATAAGATTATCACTTAAGCCAGTCGCATGATAGGTCGTTAGCCCTAAAAACACCTTTAAAATGTCTTCTGTATCTATTAAACCATTTAAAAAATAGCTTCGTCTCAATAAGACATGTATAATATACAGGGTATCTCATAGCTAGCAGCAAAAACTTTACAGGTTGATTCCTGCCTTGATAATGAGCCTAAAATATTCAAGCAACCATGACGTAATATCAATAGTAGTGGAGATATGCCGTATCAAAGTTTGATTTTTTTTTAATATTTCTGACAATTTTTTTGAAATAAGTTGAACTATCATTACAGTAACTTGCATCGATTATGAAAAATTTATTGACTCTAAACAAGTCGAATAAAATATGTACGCTAGGTCGTAAGCCCTATAACCACTCAAAATACTTCCATTCCTACTTTCCCATATAAATAGCTTCGTCTCTACTATATATCTATAATACATCTTGAATAAAATAAATTATCGTTAAAACTCAATAGAACCAAGAAATTTCGGAAAATTTTAAAAATGGTTAAATATAATTATTATCATCATTGGCGTACACGTTATTCCCATACTTTAATGGTTTCAAATTTAGCAAATGCAGAAAAATCAGGTAATTTGAAGTCACGGTGACTAAAATAACATACACATTCTTACAATAGTGTACGACACTCTGTTCCTTTTTCACCAGGACTCTTTTTTCGGCGTGCCGTCGCGTCCAATCACAAAGTCCGTTAGATAACGAATGGAAGTAAGGCAATTACCTTCTTTTTGACTTGCCACGATTTCACGCTTGTAACTAGATTGTATATACTCTAAGCTTGTAACGTATCTACAGTTTATTATAATCAATGGATTATCATTGTGTCAAATTTATATTAAATTTACAACACACTGCGCGCGGTATACATAACCGATAGCAAATATGTTGTCGCATTACTGCTTAGCGTGAAGCGGTCATATAGTTTTATCTCTTTCTCGTATGGATAAAGTTCACTCATACAATTAACGTGTATCAGTACACAATTACGCATATTATTGTAATGTCATAACCACAAAATCGACCTGTTGTACAATTATCGCCTTTCACGGTGACGCACAAGAGACCATGCGGGGACGACCTTTGCGAGACAGCGCATAGCTCCGCCATTTTTAAATTTTTAAAATAATTTGTTGACGAAAAATATTAACCAATGTATACCGTAAGCAGTTTTTGTTTCGTGATCGTTGACCGTCGTTCGAAATACTTTTTTTTTATATTGAAATTTCTTTATTGAAAATAATAATATAACATACATTTTACATTGAATATTACATTTTTTCATACATGTTTAACTGTCCCAGTAAAGTAATACTTGTGTTTGGGGACAGGAGTATGATACATAAGAACATGAATGAATAATATGCATAAGTTAATAGTAGAACAGTGTAGAGAAATACAAACATCATAAGATAAATATTAGTGACTCAAGTATACTAATTATTTACAATAATAATCAAATATACTACACAAGTATACTTAAGTGTCATTGGTCGAAATTGGCATTCGAGGGTTCTGCTCCAATCGGTGGCCAGGATTTTAACATACGAAAATCCAAACCAGTTGACAATTAGAATCACGGAGATCCGTTGTCTTTTCTCTGGGAGGAGAAGGAAGGAGGAACAGTGAGGGACGGGTGGAAAGGATATTAGGATACTCTCCCTATAGAGGAAGAACAAAACAGAAAACGGAACAGTTCAGTCCAGACGTCCACAGGTCCACAGTAGACAGTCTCATCCACGGAAACCGGAAGAGTCGCCCGCAAATTAATTACATACTTTAAAAAAATTGAATTCAATGAATTTTTTGATGCCTCAAGGTGGTGTCCCCCATTTAACGAGATCCACAGTTTAAACTATTGTCAGCAACTATAATCCAAGTTGATGTGTGTGTATTTGATACAGCCACCCCCTAGGGGCCATTAAAGTATTACGTTTTTTTTTTGCTTATTTTTGATGACATGGGGGACGGGGGGTCTAGATGGTGATTACGTCAGTAATATTTATTTTCTTTTTTTAATTTTTCAACAAAATATAGTAGATTCTGATTTGAACACATGTGGCAACCCTACATGTCAATACTCGAAAATGGAAAGCATGTTCAGGGATTCCACAAAATAATTTATGTTGCTAACTCGCTCTCAAGCGATGTTTTATGGTTAAGTTAAAAAGAACCGAAGTAGGAAAATTACTGCGAGCGCTACTCATAGGCATTTATCTATTTTTAATATATGGCAACCATACTTGTATACAAAAATATATACCCAATGATACGTAGGCACAGTAGGGGTGAGTAAGAGCTTTGCTTACTATTGCTGACAAGGGGGAGAGGGGGATTAAAACTTACTAAAATTCTGCTTACGTAATACTTGAATGGTCCCCTAGTGATTATTTAGGGGATGGAAAAAAAGGCACAACGCTCTTCTAATCCGCGAGCAACCGCTAGCAATTGGCTATAATTAAGCGTATTAGTTAAAATACATGACGCGCTGCGGCGTTCTATTGACTAGCAGCGGCTGCAGGTAGTTTTGCTCAGCAACGCGAGATGAATGCCCAAACTAATTGAATTCTGATTGGCCCTGACGTCACGTGCCCGCCTGCCGCAGACTATGCGCCCTGATTCTCAATTCTTCGTACGAGCCACTCCATTAGTCTCGTAACCAGCTTACAAAACGCTGCACGTGTGCAAGTCCCAGCCGAACCGGTGATGCATATTCACCCTGGAAATTTCACTTATTGTCTGAGACAAGTGTAATTTTGTACAAAGACAATCAAATAAGTTTTATAAATTATTACAGCGGACCCTCAATATTCATCATATGCCGTAAAACTGCTGTGCAGTTTGACATTTGTATCTATGTAATGTAATAAGTATCAAAAAATAAATAAATATCCTCTTCCTTATTGGATATCGTCTTCCTAATATCATCTTCCTCGAGGGATGTATAAATATCGAAAAGGATGAAAGTCAAACAAATTTTTCTCATAGGAATTAACTAAAAATGGTTTAATCCACATATCGCCATAATCGTAGAACAACGACGCATGTGATTTTTCTCAAGTTTGCAGGAGAGCAGTTTGAAGTTTTATTTACATAAAGACACTTTATGTCATAGCTTGATAACTATAAAAGATTTTCCTTTGAAACTTGGGATAGTTATCAAAAGTTGATATCTTTCAAACCTCAAATATAGTCAGCGCAGTACAGTGACGTTTTTACACATGCTGCATTGTTCTACGATCGCAAATCAGAACCGTCGTTATACCGACTTCGTATTTTCTAAATTAATGAGAAAAAATACACCATTAGATGGCTTCTTTTTTTCAAAATAGTCAATATGGAATTTTTGCACATCTGTCATTGTTCTAAGATTATGACGATATGTAGTATAAAATTGTACAGAGATGAACTTAACACATCATTTATACAAAGGAATTGTTTCACAGCATAAGAATGTCCCTCTCGTGTATATTATAATACATTTATAATGCATTTAAAGTATTTATTCAAACGAATATTACGACTTAAAAACCGGACGAATATCGACGAAAGCTAGGCGCCACTGTACTTTCTATCTGTCATACGAATTGTAAAAAAAAATGTAACTCGACTAAATTTTGCGTTTATATGATTCATTTTATGCATAAACGATATATTTACGCTTAAAAATATTTATAATTAAGGATAAATAAAGTCTCACGGAGAAGAATATCATATACACGTTAAAAGGAATATTGCTAAAAAGACTCCACTTTAAGAAATAAAATAAAGAGGTATAATAGAGGGTTAATGAGAAAAGAATCAACAGATGTCTCTAGCAGAGACCATAGCAATATATGATAAAGACTTTATGCCAACATATAGGGTGTACCAGAGCTAGCAGCAGAAACTTTGCAGGTAGATTCCTGACTATATTATGAGTCTAAAATGTTCAAGCAACCATGGCCTAATATCAATAGTTATGGAGATATGCAATATCAAAGTTAGCCTTATTTTCAATATTTTTTACTTATTTTTTGCAAAAAGTTGAACTATCATTACAGTAACTTATATCGATTATGAAAAATTCATTCGCTTTAATACAAGTCGAATAAAATGATAAAAACCTTGCAAAAATTTGTTGTATTGAAGAAAAAAAATGCAAACATTGATATTGCATATCTTCATAACTATTGATATTAGGTAATAGTTGCTTGAACATTTTAGACTCATAACATAGGTCAATCTACCGGCCAAGTTTCTGCTGCTAGCTCTGGTACACCCTGTATACATTGATAAAGCTCTTACGATGGAATTGGTAAACGTTGCATTGTGTAGAGTGATCAATTAAGCCAGCTTATACATGTTGTAAGCCCTGAGTCATTCCCTTCATTCCCACCATTCAAACCACCCACTTCATTCATATTCGTCAAGCTTCGTCTCTAAGAGACTTCTATAATTTATCCTTAATTAATTAATCATCCCTCTGGGAACAAAATACAGTAACTGTGTTCTTAGAACATACTTTCATATAAAAAAAATTAAAAGTTGTAATATTTTTTCGGATGAAATATTTTCAAACGGTAATATTTGAACTGTTCTCCCGTGGAAAATTATCATCGTGCTTAGCCGGGAACAAATGAATTGCCGGATAATACTATCTCTCCAAGTGGTAAAATTCATTTCAATGGAAAACATTATTTGTTTTTTGAACACAGTCCTGGCAACCGCTATCCCTGACAGATTCTGACCATATTACGGAAGCCATTGTCCTTTTGAATTTGCCTGAATGTTTGTTATTTATTCGTGCGAACATTCCTATGTAAGGGACGCCATTTTCTTGTCTGAAAAACCTTTCCAATTCCAGTTATTCATTTTTTTCGAAAAAAAAAACTATTTTCCGTACATTTACCTGCCTTTTATACGAGTTCTCGTGCGTAGGTGTCAGGCACGTGCGCGAAGTACGAACTACACCTTACACATTTATTGGAAAAAAACTAAATATAACATTTATCTGACAGAACATTGTGGGAAGAAAATGAAATAAATCATTTATCTGAATATTAAGACAAAAATTTTGAATGAATATAACAGGCTACATGTTTTATTTAGATTTATTTCGTAGAAATTTGAAAAGTATTATTTGACTTTTAACTAAGCGAATGAATTTTTAATATTTGATCACTTTAATTTAATTCCAACGATTAACAGAAAATAAAATAAAAATATTTAGAAAAATTTAATCTTCTAAGTCGCTAATCTCCATTACTATTTTTTTCATGTTTTTCGATGTTTATTGTTATACATTTAATAAGCAATTTTACCCGCAATATTTTTATGAACGATACTTGTAATTTTAGAATAGCTTGTTGGTGTGGTGGTCATGACGCACGCCTAGTGATCTGATGGACGGTGATTCGAGCCCCATTCCAAGTTAGTCCTATCTTCATAGCACAAGCGTTTAGCTTAGTTTGAAAATAATAAGAATATTAATGCGTCACGTTTTCCGTATTCGACTATCCTTTTTTTAAAAAAGAAAAGTGTTAAGTATAAAGTAAATTAAGTGTGCTGAGTAAAGTATAAATTTAATAATAAGAAAGAAAAGAGACAGTTTATTGCATCTTTTCGCTTCTTATTGCACTAAGTAGGTAGATTGTGTAATATTTTGCCTTCATTCCTGACAATATGAGTTACGTAGGTTATCTATTTAAAGTATTTTACATCAAATAGGTTCTTATACGTTTTGATGTCTATAGCGTTAACTTTTTGGTTGGTTATAATTAGGTTATTTTTTAGCATTGTAATTTAATGACTTTTTACATAAGAAGTGGGAAGTTATTGGAACGAAGGTCCTTAACGCGTCTCTCTCTCTCTCTCTCACACTCACTCTCTCTCTGTGTATGTGTGTTATTTGTTATTGTTATACGTGAGTTGCAATTTTACATTGAAGATTCGAGAAATGAAAACTGCAACGAGTATGTGCAATACAAACTTTGAAAAGTAAGTTAATTAAATTGTATATTTTGATACAAGTATATTTTTACTGTTTACGTACGTTTACTGTGATTCGAATTGTAATATTATCATACATTACAGAGAGACAATGTTGAAATCGTATGATCAGCGTCAAAAAAAGTATCGAAAGAGAAAAAAATCGAAAAACCACGTAAAGTTTCCTTACGAAACGTTTCTTTAACGTAACGTTTCCTCGCTTAAGGAAAATATACAAATATAAACAATCTAGATCTCTATGTCGAATTACATTCGGATTTGAAGAAATGGCGTAGGGAATTTCCTTCCTGACCGGGATCTCCCGACCGCACACGTAATTTATAAAATAATGTTTTATTGTGTGTTTTTACTCCCTTTATATTAACTCGTGGCGTCTGCTTGCTTGCCTTCAACAAAAACTTTGAATCGATTTTTGACCCTTTTCCCGTGATCCAATCGAGCTGACACTTGGCAAGCAGACTCGTGGCGACGATCAAGAAGATCTGTCAAATTTTCGTTAAAAAAAAATTAATAATTATAGTATAATTTCGGAGTTTTAGAAATTTTATTGGTTTTTCCAAATTATAATCATTAGAAAAGTTTGATTAGCAACGGCGCGGAATATTTTCTAAATTAGAATTACTCCGTCGGTATAATAGGTACATCACTACGAATTTCGAAAGTTTACAAAACAATTGGTTCACAGATGACAGCAAAATTGGGTTTTTTGGGAAAAAATCAAATAATAATTTATTTCTCTTAGATTTCTGCTTAGTTTTAAAGAATTCTACATTACTCAAATCTAATCTGACTAAATCATTTGACGCTGGAAATTCATAAGGTACGATATTGATGATAATTGAATCTATCAAAATCTTGACATCTCAAAAAATCTAACATTTTAGAAATATATTAAATTTCTGTAAGTTTAGTGTTATGTTATATGTTTTAATTCGTCTTTGATTATTGTTATATTTCACAAAGAAAGGGAGTATAGTAAAAACTTGGTTTTTATGGGTTACTTTTTTTAGTAATAATTTCGAATTGTCTCTCTAATCCTATTAGACATCCTGTCAGTTGTTTCCTATATTGATATACCGTTTTATTTATTATCTCTTTCGGTATTTTGTTACAGATATTATATATTATATATGGAGTTCAGTTAGTTTGGTGTCGTTAGGTAAAAGTTATTTTAAATTTCGTTCCATTTGCTTTCTGTTTTGTAGCGCTTTAATGTGCTTTGAATGTAAATTTATGTACAATATTTTGTCGTATGTTGGTCTATTGTTATGACTTTGTTGATACGTTGATATTAGAACTTTGTTGCTTGAACATGTTCGATTCATCATTTAGGCAGGAATCTACCTGTAAAGCAATGTCGACTAGCTCTGTATATACTACTAAATGGTTCGCGAATACGCAGTTGCTTGTGAATACATTTCTAATTTTGAATATATTGTAGAATACAGGGTGGATACGATATTCAAATTAGTAGGGGCATGCAGTGAGAAAATTGGGGCATGACATTAAGTAAAAGCATCATTAAAAAAATCCAATTATAAGATATATCTTGCAATATAAAAATCACAATTATTATCAAATTATTTAGATTTTAATATAATATAATATTCTGTCGCATAATCTTCATACCCTTGTCCTAGTAGGGTCGAGGGCCCAGACATAGTGCTTCCATATTCCCCTATCTTGCGCTGCTTATCTATCTGTGTTAAGTTATGTATTAAGTCATTTTGTTTTCATACATATAGCTGTTGCCTCCCCCAGTTTAATCCCCGATTTTCTTCCTTGCGGGGTTGCCAAGAGGATACTTCTTGGTACTCGTTCATCTGGCATTCTTAGCAGATGTCCAAGCCATATTATTCGTGAATTCTCTATGTAAAAAAGAGTGTGTACTTTATATCGGCACTTCTCACGCACTTCATCAGTGTGACTCCTGCTACCCTCTTTACTACCGCTTTAGAAAACTCATCTCGGCAGCCTGGATCCTTGCTCTCACTCTCTCTGTGTATATTAGGGTGGGCCTGTACACATATTTGAAAAGTCAGTTTTTTTTTGTCACCGCACTTAATATTTTGTCACATAAATATTTTATTTCGATGTTTCATCCAACATATATGATTACGTAAAAGTAATGCTTCAATGATACTCATGGCACGCGCCCGCGAATTGAAAGATTAATACTGTAACGAGATGCAAAAAAAAATTAGGCACTGTGCCACTTGTCACAACACTTTCGGAGAATAGAGAACGGCCTAGGATAATGTACAATCTTCGGGAGATATCTAAAACAGTCGAGAAACACCTTCTAGGCTTCTTTAAGCCTAGAAGCCACAAGAATCTTCTCTTAAACACTAGAAAAATCCGAAAAGTACAAGGATTTTGAGATATAAATGCGACCGGCGCGAGTTGTTGACTTTACCGTATGAAATCACTACCAAGTGCGTTGCAAACGATGGCCAGGTGTGCCAGTCGTAAAATTGTGAGTTAACAGATATCAAGCAAATAATTGGGTGAAGTTCTTACCTAAAAAAGCGAAATAAACTGGAGCGATGATAATACATGCGGAACTGGATCGAACGTTCTAGTGAATGTTAAATAAAGTGTTCCAGTGATAATTTATTTATTTATTTATCTTAATTATTTAGTTCCTTACAAAATATTGTACACGATTTCATTTAAACATATTGCATTCCATCTAGTCATTTAAAAGTTTTTATAATAAAATTTTTGCATTCCTATTTAATCCTCCTTATATTCACTGTGTTTTGAATTACTTTTGGAAGGCTATCGAAGATTTTTAAACCTTTATACATTATACAATTTTGTGAGGTGTTTTTTTTCTGTAGTCTTATGTTTTCGCCTCCTCTTGTATTGTAAGAATGAAAATCCCTATTCAGCTTCATCTTGTTTTCAAAGTATTTGGGTAATAATCCGTGTCTAATTTAAATATTTGCACCAATAAATTAAACTTTATTCTTTGTAAATATGTGTTCATTTTATTTAAATAGAGATGCGAACACGAAATACGTGTCACATCAATATTCTTACTATTTTCAAACAAAGCTAAACGCTTGTACTATGAAAATAGAACTAACTTGCTAGTCTGGAGTGGGGTTCGAATCCGCGACCTTTGGATCACGAGGCGAGTGCCCTGACCACAAAACCAACAAGCTAATCTTTTTTTAAGGAATGATATATAGCAAAATAATGTAATTTAGCATTGTGTTAAGTTTAATAGTGTTATATAAGTGGCTTTGTACATTGAATAGTTAATTGATCAGTAATTCATAATCGCTTATTAATTTCCAGCGTTTTCATTCATTCTCCCGCAGTCAAAAGAATGTGCGCAAAAAATATGTGTTATGTTACGATGCAAAAAATGAATACAAAAGAAATTTTTCTAGTGAGTAACCTTTTTTAAACTAAAAGATATATATTTATTTAGATTATCATATTGAGGCTTGTAATACGGGTTTACCAGGCAACTTTTCCCCGCTTTCTTCTTACCGGACAAAGCTAGGGAATGGTCTTTTGATTGTGGTCGACCTATATTAGACAGATTCACTATAGCGTATATATATATAATAAAAAGAACCATTAATTTTGATTGCATCTTTATCCCCGAGTCCCGCGCTCACATACACACACACACACATCTAGTTTCGGAAGTAGCCGTCCCGCTGACGGCGGCGCACCGAGCGGCGAATATGGTCGGATGGTTTCGCGCCAATTTACAATGGCGGACTTCCGGCTGGCGGGAAGCCGGGAGGGGACGCCCCATTGGTCGGATTAATGGCGCGGGAGCCGTGAGAGCGGCTCGGCACCAATAGATCGTCAATGGATGTCATTGAGTAATAAACCAAATTAAACTCGGCCCGGTGTCGCTGCCAATATGACATCTACAACAAGTACATCTTTCAATAAGGGCCACGCTATATTCGTGTGAATGTGTATATGAATGAACTTCGTGTATATAGGGGAACTGCGCCCAATTCGCAATACTTAAGAGATATACTTACTTACTTGGAAGTATAAGAAGACATATAAATAAAAATACAAGTGTATTAATATACATTACAATGATTCTCCCGCGCATAGATTATTGTTCCAGTATATTATTTACAAGCAACGAAGGAACGCTAAAGAAACTACAAATACCTATTACAAAACAGAGCGATGCACATAATACTGAAGTGTAATAGGAGAACTAAAATAACAAAAATGTTGAATGCCCTAGGACTGGAAACTGCAAATCAAAGAATAATATATAATGTAATGGTGCAAATATTTAAAATTAAACATGGATTAGTACCCAAATACTTTGATGACAGGATGAAGCTGAATAAGGATTTTCATTCCTATAATACAAGAGGACGCGACAACATAAGACTACCAAAGAATAAGAAAAACACCTCACAAAATTGTATGATGTATAAAGGTATAAAAATCTTCGATAGCCTGCCAAAGGAAATTCAAAACATGGAGAATATAAGGAGGTTTAAACTAAAGTGCAAAAATTTTATTTTAATAAAAACTTATAAATGATTAGGTGGAATGCAATATGTCTAAATGAAATCATATATTAGCCCACACAATATTTTGTGTGGAACTAAATTATTTAAATAAATTCTGTTAATGAAGCTCATCTTATCTCATCTTCTTCCCTTAAAGGTACTGATACACATGCTTATTAGTGGCACGTGAGCATGCGCAGTATTTACCTTCTTAAGCCATGCTCATTACTAGTACGCTAAAAATCAACCGGTTGTTTTATGAGCATGCTAATGTCGTTCACCACGAGAAGGGGTATCTTTTGAGCATGTGTGAACAGGCTTGCTTATGAGCATGCTAATGTCATTCGCGGCTAGTATCGATTATTATCAATGCGATCTTAGTCTGCGACAGATGAAACAAATATGGCGCGTTGGGGAGATGACAAAACATCACTTTTCGTGACTAATTATAGGAATCACGAATGTTTGTGGAATACTCGGTCATCGCTATGTAAAATTAATATAGCAAGAAATAATATTTATGAAACTTTATCAAAAGACACGAATGATTCAAATCTTACAATAAAAATTATAAAAACTAAAATGTAAAAATGTGCGAATTTTGATTTATTGGTTAACTTGAATTTTCTATTTCAGTTTGCAAGGTTTCCATTTTGAACAAAAGCGTCTCTATTCTATGACAAGAACATGCAATTACTAAGCATGTGTGTTTGATTAAACCCAGGAACTGTTTTGATTTATTGGTTCACTTGATTTTTCTATTTCAGTGTGCAAAGTTTCAATTTTGAACTAAAGTTCCTCTCTTTTCTATGACAAGACCATGCCACTAATAAGCATGTGTGTTTGGTTGTTAGCTTTGAGGATGCTTAAAATAATGAGCGAGTGTATACAGTTGTTAGGGCGTGCTAGTTTTGAGCATGCTAATGAGCATGCTCAAAATAAGCATATGTATGTATCTGTACCTTTATCCTTATTCGGGTCGGGGACCCACTGCATCGACAAGGCGCCTCCATTCGTCCCTGTCTTGCGCTGATTGTGCGGCCTCCGTCCATTGTAGTCCCGTCTTTTCCTCACACAGTTCCTGGAGCTGCCTCGCCCAGCTGTGTCTGGGGCGGCCCAGTGGACGTCTATCCTCAGAAGTTTTCTTAGGAATTTGGTCATCAGACATTCTTAGTACGTGCCCAAGCTACCTCAGTTGCGGTTTTTCTATGAAGAGTAGCTGTGGTGCAATGTTTAGATCGTCTCGGATCGTCGAGTTTCTTATTCAATCCCATTTCGTACTCCCTACCACTCCTCTTATTTCATTTCATTTGGGCAGCTTGGACTCTAGAGCGCGGACTTTAGCATCCATGTCTGGTGACAATACGTAAGCTTTTAATGAAGCTAATTCATTAATTAGACTATAATCTATTCCGAATGCGGTAACATGGATAATACAGGGTTAATAGAGATTATCCACAATACTTAACAGGTGAATTTCTGCCTTGATTATAAGTCGAAAATATTCAAGCAACCATTATGTCCTTTCTTTCTTATTATTAAATGTATACTAAAGGCGATCCTCTGGTATGTGAGCAAATTTCATAATTTTTCGCTATATCATATTAACATTTTTCATCAGGTTCCATATATTTTAAATACAGATATCTTATTAAAATGATACAAACTAAATTATTTAATCAATTGATAAATTAGCATTCTACGATGTTTTAAAAATAAAGAAAATTGTTCCTCTTTGTCAGCTTTACATGACTGTATGGACTCGTAACATAACTTTTTTTTAAATATTACAAAGTAAAGGATTATCTTAAATTCATTAAAATTATTTCAAATTCTGACGGTTTGTTTACTTACAATTTTAGTTTTAAAAAGCACCGTTTTTTTAATATTTTACTTTGATGTAGATTTTTTCAACCCTTTTCATATGCTTGAAATTTTTTTGACTGAGTAAATTAAAAGATTAGATATTAATATTTTAAAATTAATACAAAAAAAAATCAAAATCGTGGTCGATGTTCCTGATTTTAGCTATTTAGTCCAGACGCAACGTATTTAAGACACAATACGCAGTGCCTTGATTAAATAGCTGAATTCAGGAATTTAAAGGCGCTTTCTGTCATGAAGAAATTTTTCATTGGTACTAGTGATGTACTGGATATCTGTATCCGCGGATATCCGAGGGAGAAGAAAGATCGGTATCCGTTACTTTTTGGCGGATCTTGAACGGATATTTTACATTATCAAATGTCATAACATATATGAAATTTTAAATAAAGGTGATAATGAAATACTATTAAATTCCATTAAAATAATTTTTAATTTCATTAAATCACATATTTGGCACATTTATATTCCAAAAATCAAATATTAAAACATTTCAGTATTGTAATTCTTATTGAAATAATTATTCTATTTTAATTGATATTGCGAAGTGTTAACATAAGATAATAAAACAAACACATTTTCACTATAAAAATTCAGAATATTTTGAGTTTGTTCAAATCTTTCAGAACAGTACTGGATTTCATGTCAATGAATGTCAGGGAATGAAAAATGGCTTTGTACAGGCCGCATGGAAAGGTTGTTACAATGCATATATAAAGTATGGCATGTAATTCAAATATATACAACTTCCAAAAATTAGTAGGCATGGTATATTCTGTCATGGGTGGAAATGGCGAATGTTACATTGTGTAAAGTGATCACTTAAGCCAACCATACGATAGGTCATAAGTCCTATGTACACCCAAAAAGACTTCTATTCCTACTTTCCCATAAAAAATTACAGTTTCGTCTCCGTGAGACATCTATAATATACATTAATTGAACTATAAAAATTATTAAAAAATTATTTTAAATTAAACCTACTGTTCACTTGGAATGCTTATTGCAGGGACGATAAATATGTGCGAGCAATGTGACTCAGAACTCCAAATTTTTTACTGATAATCTGCCAGTACTTCGACGGATCTTAAGGTCCGTATCCGTATCCGTATTCGCGGATATGTATACCAATAATCCGCATTCATATCCGTATCCGGGGATATATTTTTTTACGATCCGGCACATCACTAATTGGTACATATTAGGCGCAGTTCCCCTACACTACGCGTGTAACCATGGCTTAGTGAAGAGATCACCGGACAATGGATGCTGAAGTGATGTTATGTAGCGTTCAATTTACTGTCATGACCATGACACCAAAAAAATGGGACCAATCTATACTAATATATAAAGAGGTGAAGTTTGTAAGTTTGGATGTAGGAGGTAATCTCCGAAACTACTCATCCGATTTCGAAAATTCTTTCACCAATATTTAGAATGAACTTTCACGGTTGACATAGGCTATATATTATCTCGTTAAAATAAAAGGGCTTTTCGTGGTGACCTATTTTACAACTTAAGTCGACGAAAAAATAGTCGAGCGACGCGTTTTTTACGAACGCTGCCTAAATAGTAAGAGATATTTAAATACTTTCAATAGAGAAGATGTAAAACTAAAAAAATTCTATAAAAAGTCTGTGACAACGTGTATCTATGTGTTAAGGGGGGGGTAAGGTTAATTCGTACAAAAAAAGGCATGTTTTTGTAATTTTTTTGTGACGACACAGTTAAAATCTCTTTAATAAAACTAATAATACTTTAAAGTATGACATTTAAAGAATATTGTGTAAAATTTTCAAGAAGAAATATTAAAAAATACGGCAATGGCAGCAATTATTCGGACGTGTCTCGGAAAAAAATAGAATTGCGGTGTCCATCATAACTTGGTGCTAGATCATCTTAAATCAAAAAATCAAAGTTCATTCGTTAGATAATAGATTTTTCCAAGTAACGCTGGGAGGATTTTTTGAAATTTCAATTTTTCAATTTTTTGGAACACTTTGAAGGGAAATCGCGATTTTTTGGGAAAAATATCGACTAATTTGTTATTAAAAAATAAAAATTAATAACAAATTTGAAAAAAATTCTCGAGCGTTACTCCGTAAATTATGTACAGAAATAGTGTTCAAAATTTCAAAAGGATCGGTGCAGTAGTTTTGAAGTTATGATGGACACCGATTTAAAGTTTTGCACACTGTAAAATTCAAAATAAAATTCAACACTTATTTTATACTTACACATAATCGTCGATGCCATGTTCACACGGCAACGGCTTTCATCATCAGCATCTTTTTGTCCTTGTCTACGCAAAACTCTTCTAATACAATAGCACGTCCGGTAGTCCTCAGGTGAGCGCGTCTCTTAGCTGCCCGAGCAGGTATAGAAAATCAGTCTGAGTATCGCTCAAATGTTCATAATTTCGTCAATTTTGCTCCGATTGACTTGAAATTTTGACACAATATTTTTGTGATATTATACATTCATTTAAAAAATTAAAAATAAAATGCAAAAAAAAAAGTTAAAAACCTTACCCCCCTTAAGGTAAATACACAAATTGATAAAATATGATTAAAGTTAACAAATATCTAAGCGTGCGTGGGTAAGCTAGTGATTAAATAAAATGGATATATATTAATTTTGTTTTTAACCAGTTGAGTTTATTTATAAAGCCCAACCAGTTTCGGATGTATTTCCTTCGTCAGAATGATAAAGAACTATTTCTCAATATAAAATTATAATAATTTATGCAATGTTCTTTCTCGCGTGTGTGGAGAAGAACCTTGATGCTCGGAATTCCATTGAAACGCTTTGTCGGTTTCCAGTTATTTAATTGGTTACAAGTGATAATAGTTCGGTTATAGTACAATAGGAGTCAAGTTCACGTCGCGGCAACTACTTGATTAATACTACTAAATTGTCACTCGTCTGTGGAATACTTTACTCTCGTTTGCTAGAATCTTCGCCCATCTTTGGAACACTTTATACGCGCTGTCTATTGCTCGCCTGCTGGTTTCGCTTTCTATGGCGTTATTATATGAAAAGTGTGCTTTTAATTTCGAGACTTTTCTTTATACACGTGTTCTCAGAATGTATATTCAGGGTGTACCAGAGCTAGTAGCAGAAACTTGGTCGGTAGATTCTTGACTATGTTATGAGTCTAAAATATTCAAGCAACCATGACCTAATATCAATAGTTATGGAGATATGCAATATCAAATTTTGCATTTTTTTTTCAATATTTCTGACTTTTTTTTTTCAAAAAGTTGAACTATCATTACAGTATCTTATGTCAATTATGAAAAATTCATTTGTTTCAATACAACTTACATAAAATAATAAAAACCTAATAAAAAAAAATTCAATTTTCGCTAGGTTTTTATCATTTTATTCGACTTGTATTAAAGGGAATGAACTTTTCATAATCGACATAAGTTAATGTAATGATAGTTCAAATTTTGGAAAAAAAAATCAGAAATATTTTTAAAAATTGCAAACTTTGATACTGCATGTCTCCATAACTATTGATATTAGGTCATGGTTGCTTGAACAACTTAGACTCATGACATGGGCAGGAATCTACCAGCCAAGTTTCGGCTGCTAGCTCTGGTACACCCTGTATATAAACATATTGTTAGTTATTGTGTATTAATTATATTACGAAAACATATTTCAACTGTTCCAGTAAATTGTGTAATTATTTGAAGTAAATTTCCAGTTGCAATAATCCCGCCATTGTTTTGCATTTTTTTTTATTCACGTTTCAACATGCCAAGAGATCCAATTACAGAAGCGAAGTACATCACAAAACACCCTGGCTTGATTAAATCACTTAGATTAATTGTGACTTCACTGAAAAACGAATCCTGAACCCTTGATGTGAGAAATCAGTGTCATACCCATTAGGCTACAAAGGGCTGCCATTATATATTTACAAAAAATTAATCAAACATAATAATTTCGCTGTCTGTCCGTCTGTCCGTCCATCCGTCTGTCCGTCAGTCCATCTGTCTATCTGTCTATCTCTGTAACATCGTGTAACGTCAAACGAAATTAAATGGCTATAGATGGGGCTTGAACCCCAAGCCAGCAAACCCGAAGGCGGCAACAATAGCGATGTTGCTATCTCCGAGCCTGCATTACCCGACAAAAATACAAGTCTTAGCAAAGAAGCGAAGCATTTAACGTTCCACCACAATCGTCAGGGTTAAAAAATAGTACATTTAATTGCCGGCAGGGGGAAATATAAAAAAATGTTCAAGTATTTTGATAAAAGTCGATATTATTATTGAATGGGTGTCGGCTATAAATAAGTAAATATTTATTCTTTAGGAACCGGCGTGTAAAATTACCGTCATTTTTGACGGGTTACATCTAGTTAATAAATGATAAAGATTTTATTAATTTTTCCTGTAACGCGGATCTAACTTAGGCTTCGATTAACGCGAATCGCCTATAAACACACCCTTCGCGTTACGCGGGGGTCGCTTGTACATGTTTTTGTCCATCTCAATCAACGAAATTGGTTGAGAACTCTGCTAAATTACCACGACACGAGACGATTACTTTTGAAGGGTCCCTAGAAAAGGTAAATCGGTTATTGACATCCGTGATTGATTAACGCCATCTAGTGTCTGTACTGGAGACATGGTTTTTGGAAAAAAATATCTTTTTCCTTGCTATTTACTTCGATCAAGATTAATTGTTTTTTTGCGTTAGCCTGTTCGTGCGTAAAGAGATTTATGGAAACATTAAAGATAATCACTGTTATTGGATGAATTCTAAAGAATTCTCGCACATATTAGAAATACTTCTATTTTACAGCGAATTTTTTTTAGATTTTTCTTCAAATATTTTTTGGCTTTTTTATACACATGTGGTGGCCAAAGACGCGTACATATACACGTGTAATGAGGTACCACATATGCTGACATCGAGCACGGCAGACCGTTACCCTCGATACAGAGGTCGAGGCAAAAGCGCTGAGCACAACGAACAAGACGACAATGTAAGCCGGACCAATGACCGAGTACAAAGGCGACGTATAGCAGAGGGCATGAAGAGCGGATAGACTCACCTTGCCGATCCAGATAAAATATCCAACACGCACTGCCGAGTAAAGACGAAGTCATTACAAACCCAATCTCTTTGTTCACATTCACTATAAAAATGTTATTCTCCAGAGCAGACTATCTCACTTCCCCAGTGAACGGCTCGTATAGCGGAAGCCCTCGCCGTCATACCTTCGAACGTCACGCTTTCACTTGTAACCTTTGTACCTACTGTATTCTTTACAACTTTTGCTTTTGCAATTCAGTAAATTCTGTAAAACCATCGTGACTTTACATCGTTAACACCGTTTCGACTCATCCTAAACCGGAGGGCTCATCCACCTCCACACACAGTTGTGTTCATTGTACCAGCCTCAAACATTTTGTATGTATGGTGATGTAGGCCTGTTTTTTAAAGGTACCCTAAAGAAGGTCGACTATTCAAAGGTCAAGTACGCAGCGGCAGCGACTAACGAGTTGACGGATGCTGGTTCGGACCTCGTGCCGCTTTCCCACCACCTTCGCCATTCCTTCTTTGACCGTGTTTCCTGCCACGCGCATTTAGCTTCGCTAGCTAAACTAACTTACAACTTTTAGGTTGATACATGAAGGCATCCGCCTTCTTCCTTGCACTGTCCCAATTCATTAATTCAATGAAATATTCAACATATTCGATGTATTCGATATAAAACAAATTTAGGCGAATACTGGTTGCTCCAACTTCAACACTGAAAATTGTATATGTCCCTACATTGAACATACTGATCAAATTAAATATTTAGGTATTATAATCGATGCCCATCTCAAATGGAATCTCCACACACAACACATCTCAAACAAAATAAAAAAAGCCTTTTTTTTCTGCGCAATATTAGAAACTTTTTTAACAATAAACTCCTAAAAATGATATACTTCGCAATCTGCCAATCAATTATAGAACACGGCATAGTTGCATGGGGAGGAGCAACTATGAATGCATTAATCCAATTATTGCAACTCAAAAAACTGCTATAAAAGTAATCCTCAAAACCTCAATTTTAAGGACAGATGAAATATTCAACAAATTCGACGTATTCGATATAAAACAAATTTTTGCGAATACTGCTCTTAAATGCACACACAAACACAAAAACACACAGTTTAAACCAACTCAAACAATAATTACCACACGATCAAACAAACTCAATCTACAAATCTCAAGGTTACATACTAAATATGGACAAAGGAGCTATAACTATTTTGGACCCAAATTACTTAATTGCATGCTTGATGAATTAAAGCAATCCGGGCTAACCACAATTTACAACCCTAACATAAAATACAAAATAAAACAGTGGATCCGAAATAAGGAGAGAGATAAAATAGGCACACTTACACAAACACACTAACACATTATAATCTCATATATGTGATTTTCTATTATGTTACTTTAAACACTTTATTATCTATTTACTATGTTGTACCTACACAATATTGTAAACTATGCCTGTCTCAACATAGATATTTCTAGTGATACAGGCACAGTCCAACCAAAATTTTATACTTAAAATTAAATAGAAATAAAAAAATTAAAAAATCATTGCCTAGGTAGGCTGTTGGGGTCGGCTCTTCTTGTTCTCAAGCCGTATCTTCTTCGGTTCTGGGTATCGCTTTCATCCAGGCCGTTTCTCTGTAGTACTTTAGAGCTTGGGTCATCCAGGAGTTTTTTAGTCTTCCTCTGGATGACTGCGGATGAAGTTCCATAGACATTGCGTGGTCTGGTAGTCTCCGTCTTATGTGCCCATAACATCACAACTGTCGTTCCTCCAGCTTACTGTTTATGTCCGTGACACCCAGGTTACCACGAATGCGTGAACTTTTTATCCGTTATTTTAGTGTTACTCCTACCGACCATCTAAGCATTCGCATTTCTGCCGTTTCAAGTTGCCTAGAGTAGTAGTTATACTACATAGTCCAACATTCGGAGCCATACATTATTGCGGGTCTAACAATAGTCTGTTATATCTATAGCAGGTATAGCATAATTATCCGTCATTATGTAATTGTATTCTTATATAATCAAAAACGAATTTACTTTATAATATTATTGATAAAAAATGACACAAGGCCATTCAGTCATAAGTGGAACAATTTTCTTCATTTTTAAAACATCATAGGTTTGGTAATTTAATAATTAATTATATAATTTAGTTTGTGTCATTTTAATGTGATAAAGGTCTTTGAAATATATTTTACCTGATGAATAAATTTTAAAATGATATATTTCCGTAGGAAAATGTGGTAAAAAACGAAAGAGAAAATATGTGAAAAAATTTTGAAATTCGCTCACTCTGATTTGAGAAAAATTAATCACTGAGATTTTAGAAAAATTTAAAAAAAAGACTTCTATTGTAAAGAGTACGTTTTGTTTTCCAGAGGATTTAATTATGACAGAATGAATACTTTAACTGAATTTTAAATATGTCATAAATATATGTGAAGGGTGGCGTACCGCAGCTGTGTCCCAATCCGCTTGCCTTGAGAAGAGATTTAGTTTATCTCTATACAATTTTATACCCTGTGAGCTATATGAGGGTATCATATATCCCGGTTATATGTTAGCTCTTTGACGGTGTTATATATCCCGACTCGGGATATTTTTATTTTTTTTATTTAATTCGATCATCTAACAGGGAGACACAATCGCTTGGTAAGATGAAACACAAAAAAAAGTTAAATGTCTCCCACAATTAAAGTATAACACAAATAGGACATAACCATAGATAAGTCAATTTGACAATGACAAGTAAAATATGGAGAACCAAATAAAAGTCAGAATGGTTGACGACATTCTCCAATGTATTCTCCGATAGAGAAATGTCGACCGACCCTAATGAGACCCTGTGCTGTCTACATGCCAGCTAAATAAATAAAGAGCCATCACTCTTTTTATAGCGGCGCCACCTTTACTGTTCCCGTAAAGATGACCTGCCTGAATATACCACAGATGGCTAACATCGCGGTATGAAAACTTCCGTCCCAATGCGCGCGCATTTGATTGCTTACTAAAACTTCACCACAATTTTTTTTTTTATATTTTTTATTTACATTTATTAATACAAGTAACTAATAACTGCCACGCTAGGTAAAAAACCTGTTCTGTGGCAGTTATTCTCATATTATATTTGAATGGTGTATTTCGAAAACGTTACGAGTCATATTTTTCCAAAAATGAATTAAGTATGCAAACATCTTCAGAATACCTAAATACACAAATCTGATATAAAAAAGTTTTATGTTTATATGTTTTTAAAACATTTTAGAGTATTGCGAAAATGAATGTATTTCGAAAACTTTACGAGTCCTGGACTCACTGCGTTTTCGAACTACATGCCGCGTATGACAGCAGATTCTAAATAGCGACAATGTCAGTTGACAGTGTAAACGTGACGAAAATATTAATTTACGCCCAAAAAGAAGAAAGAAAGGAATATTAAATTGTGAAAATTATAAATCTAACCTTTAAAAGAAAACTATGTTTAGAGGCTTACAGCATATAAACCATGTAAATAAGAAAATTCCATCCAAATCCGTGGGCGAAGATTGCAAGTATGTACATATTTGACACATGTATTTTGCTCATGCTTTATAATATTAAATGAGAGATTATATAATGTGAAGATCGAGTATATACTCCATAACAATACGAATATTACAGCATATAAACCATGTAAATAAGAAAATTCCACCCAAATCCGTGGGCGAAGATTGCAAGTAGGTACATATTTGACACTTGTATTTTGCTCACGCTTTATAATATTAAATGAGAGATTATATAACGTGAAGATCGAGTATATACTCCAGAACAGTACGAATATTTAATAGAAAAGGCAAGGCAATCTCGAAATTTTACTATGCAACGAGTAAAAAATGAAGAGATTATTGACTTCAAGAACTCTAGGCCTCATTTTTTTTTAATCTTCCCTTTCTGTAGAATCTTTATAAACAATGTTTTTCGAGGACGTAAAATATCCTTCAATATATCGCTTTTTTCAGAGTCTATATACGATTCTTCTAAGTCGGGATATGTGCAATGTTCAATATTTATAGGAGGATTTGTCAACCACGCATATCATTTAAGAAAAGGCATTCTTTCTACCTCCAGTATTCCCCGCAGAATAAATGAGAAGAAAATATATGATATTCGAAAAGTCATCCAATACATACCATCAGAACATTTCATTCTTTACCATGAAATATTAAAATGGCCAACAAATGATGTTGGAGATGTAGAAATAGATTATTATATGTAAATCTATTTAGTAACCAGATCTATACGATTCTCAGTGTCACTTGCATTTTATAAATATATATTTTTTAACCTAATGATGTATTTAATTGTCCCCCACTTCATGTATTTCGAAAACGAAAACAAGTCCGCATAATAAACACGAAAAATTTTCTTTATAAATTTTACAGGAGATATATTTTGCACTCTCCTGAATAATGACAAAAGTGTGACACGTAACGTTTTCGAAATACACCATTCATTTATGTTGTACACTTGAAATATAACTATGCGCCTATAGTTATATTTCAAGTATACTGTACCTTTTATTTACAGTAGAGTACATCAAAAGTCACCAAAGGCAAGAAGAATTCATATTATTTACTGTCGGCAATATTCGCTCCTTACTTATTTAGAACCCAGCCACCGCGCATGGCTCTCTGGTGATTTAGGGCGAAATATATTACATTAAGTATAGGTGATGCATCACAACCGGTTAGACGATGCATCAGGGCTGAATGCACTCGAGCATCGCACGGGGTTTGACTTACATTGTACCGTACACGAAGTAATAAATCCCAAAAGTCTTGCACAAAAGCCATCTAAGTACATGGCATTTTATATTACGTCACCGGGTTCCTCGTCCAGAGAGAAAACGGCTTAAAGTTTGCTCGTCGAGGTCCGAGGTATTTCGTAAGACGTCACGAAGACCCTATCACGGGCCTCTAAACACGGCCAACGGAAATGCGGACATTTATTTAAGTTAAGATATTTTTTACAATTTTTTAAATACTTAATTTTCTGTAATTTATTTTTTAATTCGCTGTGGGTATATATGTTTGATTTGAAGAGTTACAAAATCTATCTATAATTCGCTGTTACAAAATATAAATATTAAACCAGCTTTTTTATGCTAATAATAACATTGGAAAAATACTTACTATATGTAGCTAGACCGCATTCAAAATAATGTGCGGAAAAATGTGTGTTGTTACGATGCAAAAAATGAACACAAAATAAGTTTTTCTAGTAAGTATCCTTTATTAAACTAAAATCTATATATTTATTTGGAATATCATATTGAGGATTGTAATACGGGGTTGCCAGGCAACGTTCCCCCGCTTTCTTTTTATCGCACAAAGCTAGGGAATGGTCTTTTGATTGTGGTCGACCTATATAACAATAGAGATAATAATAATATTATATTGGACAACTCAGGAATCTACCAATTAACACGTAGCTCGCGTCCATCACATTATATTCGAAGGACATCTCGCAATTTCAATACTAGAATCAAAGAACATATAAGGTGTGTCAACAACAACAATTTTTCCGAATTTTCAAACCACCTCATGGAAAATAATCATAAATTTGACGCAAAAACAGGGGTGAAAATATTAAATACCAATAATAAAGGTTTAAAATTTAATAATTTAGAATTTTTTTACATTAGGGAAGCGGTGAATAATAAAGCACTTCTAATAAATAACCAATTTTCCATACAGCCATTGGTAACACCCAATTTAGACCCTGCCCCCTCTCACTCTCTCTCCCTTGTAGATTCCTGATCGTTCTGTAGGCAAGTTAATGCATGCTTGTCTTTGACAAGATTAACACGCATGTGATAAATATTGGTGAAAGCTCTTATTATTATTTTTTTATTATTATTTATAAAACAATACTATGGTTGTGGTGTATAGTGTTGTGAACATAGTAGTGTAGTGTTGGTCCTGACGAAGAGACGGGTACGTCTCAAAACCGGTAGACCTGAAATCTGGTAGTGGTTTATATTAATTTAACCAACACTCAGTTACAAAATCCGCTCTCAATGAATTTAAAAAAAAAATAGATTAGATTGTCCACTAAGACTACATTGAATAAAAAAATCCCGCTGCATTGCGTTAAAATAATAAAACAAATATTTGTATGAATTGCAAAATTCGCTTCAAATCACACGTGAGTTGCGAAATCCTCTCTGAAAGTACTAAATTGCGTAGTTAAGAAACTGTCAAAATCCTCTTCTTATTTAAGAGTTGTTCAAGACGCGTTACAAAATAACGTTTCATTGGATCAATATAATCAAGTTATATTGTCTTTCATAAACAAATAAAATATTTAGATTTTAAAATATTTTTTATGGCACGGTAGAACAAAAATAGTTTTTAATGATTTACTCAGAAGCAGTAAAGGCGCCCAGAGCGGGTTTTGTAACTCTGTGATTCGTTTATTCTAATCTTTCTCAAATTACATAGTAGTATAGGTCTTTTAACATAAGCTTGCGACTGAATTAGTGTGGGTACAGTGCGTAATACGCGCAATGTTTCGTTGTGTTAAGTTTACAGATACGAGAGGGGCGTATCCGTAAACTTAACACAACGAAACAATGCGCGTATTACGCACTGTACCCACACTAACTTAATTGCAAGGTTATATGAAAAGAACTATATCTACGAGTATATCTGCATATGTCATTAAGTGACACTTTAAGTCGTCCTAAGCAATGTAAAATTAAAAAAAATTAATCATACAGAGTTGGCCATAAGTACTGAACTTCTTAAATTGCTCCTGCGCAGGGGTTTGACCCTTGGAAATTTAGTAGAAATGGATCGCTTTGCGGGAGAAGAACACGTGTTTTTTGCGTATGCAAAAACAACAATATGCGATTGTTCGGTGCCTGTTTCGCGCGCACTACCAATTACAAAGTTGAAATAATGTCCGAGTGTTGGTTTAATTTAATCGTGGCTCAGGAAATTTAAGGAGACCGGTTCAACGCTAGAATGATGCAACGCTTCAAAAAGAAGAAAACCGAGCGGCCACGAAGCAGGACAAGAGAAGAAAATATCACGCAGGCATCAAAGGGCATTATTAGACTTATTTCTTTGAAATTGCACATGGCAATTCTGTTACTGTCATATACTTGTCATACATCCAATATGAATGATGAAGGGAATTTTCCTAACAAACATATATTGCATAGAAATGATAGCCCAACCCCCTCCCCGCAACCCAGATTTGACATCTCTTGGGTTTTTTTTGTAGGATTATCTCAAAATTTGTGTTTGCTTGAATAAACCAACCACCACAACCCAACTTAAGGCTAATATTCGTCTTCTTGTTTGTTATACAAATTTTGTTACCACAACGTCATTTTGCAGTTATTGAAGAATTTAATAATAACAAAATGTTATATATATTAGTATATAACCACTAAAAATTACTTTTGTGTCTACCGGTCTCGAGACGTAACTCGTCTCCTTGTCGGGACAACCACACTAATACTACACTAAATTAATATTATTTATATTGATAAAAAGAGGATACGTTGTATAAAACTACAATTTATTGAATCATCAACATATTTTGAGAGCAATGGTCCCACATCAGTATTGTCCTATAATATATATATATATATTTTTTTTTTTATTTATCTTAATTATTTAGTTCTACACATAATGTTGTTTGGGCTAATTTATGATTTCACTTAGACATATTGCATTCCATCTAATCATTTAAATATTTTTACAATAAAATTTTTGCACTCCAGTTTAAACCTTCTTATATTCTTGATGTTTTGAATTTCCTTTGGCAAGGCTACCGAAAATTTTTATACCTTTATACATCGTACAATTTTGTGAGGTGTTTATCTTTTTCTTTGTTAGTCTTATGCTGTCGCTTCCTCTTTTATTGTAGGTTGTATAAAATGTTGATACATAATTCAATTAATAGTGTTGTCTTTTCAATAACGATAACATAAGGAGGTTTAAACTGAAGTGCAAAAATTTTATTATAAAAACTTTTAAACGATTAGATGGAATGCAATATGTCTCAGTGAAATCATATATTAGCCCACACAATATTATGTGTGGAACTAAATTATTAAGATAAATAAATAACGTGAACATTTTTGGGTTGTGGAAAAAATTATCTATGTTTCCATTATTTCGTGTTGGGTCATCCGCTTTAAGCACTTTTCTGCTGGGAACCCCATTTTTTACCCGTTTATACTTAAATACTTTAATTATTTTTATACTTTTATTCTTTAGTTCTTCTTTTATACTTCAATTAGCTTGTAAATACTCCTTCCATAAGCTCAAGCTTTGGCTCATATTATGGTGAGTATAATGTCTGTAAAAATGTTATAGTATACAATCAATTTATTATAAAAAAACATGTATCTACTGTATAAATAAATAAATAAAATAAAATGAGAAGAAAACGGGCGATTCCGAAACATATAGTAGTGATATTTTAAAATAAAAGTAGTGAAAAAAAATAGTGCTTTCATTTTAAAAAAAATATATTTTTTGTGCGGCAGAGCAAATTTATACTTTTACCCGAATAAAATGACAGATATGAGATTGCTTGTAGTGTTGACCTATTAATTTGAAATGGAATTCAAGTACGAATATATACGCAAAGGCGTTGACGCCTCAGATATGAATAATAATTAGTATTATTACAGATTGGAATGTGATGTCATCTGTCTGTGCGTGTCATCACATTAATATTCGGAGACACCAAATAAGAAGATGACAAAACGTAATACTTTGTTTATTGAAAATCGTTTGCGGTGGCCAAACACGCAGTTGAATTGTATACATTGCCATATTGGATTATACTGTTTGCTGTCCAAGGTGACCATGCATTTGTACGTATTGGCTATAGATTATAACGGAAGCATTGCATGTATTCTAATTAAAGAGCTAGTCCACAATACATTACAGATAAATTCCTACATAAATTATGAGTCAAAAACGTTCAAGCAACAATGTCTTAATATTAATAATTATTTAGATAAGCTTCTTCATTGTTTGCATTTTTTTACGATATTTCTGACGTATTGTTTGTAAAATGTTTTACTATTATTAATGTAACTTATACCGAATATTAAAAATTCATTCACTTTAATAAAAAAAACAAATAAAATTATCAAAATCTTTTAGAAATTTGAACCTGATTTTTTTGCAGAGTTTTAATCGTTTTTTAACAAAAGCGAATGAATTTTTAATGCTCAATATAAGGTACCTAGATTACAAGGCATGCAGTGAGAACAAGAAGCATGAATTTTATTAAAATATATTTGTAAAAAAATCGTAATGAAATGTTTATATTATAAATAATATTATGAAATATTAAAATCTGAATGATACGTTAATTATCGTGATTGTAATATTACGAAATATATTTTTTATTTCGGTGTCTTTTCAAAATATATGCTTAGGAAAAGTTATGCTTCTTGTTCTCACTGCACTCTTCTGCTAGATGGTAATCTAAAGTTGTACAAAAAGTAGGAAATATTGAAAAAAAAATTTGAAGTCACTTATCCCCATAAGTATTGACATTGTTACTTTAACATTTTCGACTTATAATTTAGGAAGGGATTTTCCTTTAATGTATTGTGGACTGGCTTTTTTACAGTCGGTATAAGGCTCTAAGGACACAGTAAATGTTTTAAAAGGGGTTTTTATTTTTATTTTATTTTATTAAATTTAAATAAAAACCCCTTTTAATTATGTATCGTGTACTACGCACTGTTGTTTAAATTACACCATCAAGATTGTACAATTACACTGAACTTGCTTGATTACTTGATTATTTTTTTAAACAATAATAATAATAAGTTAAATAAGTACGTAAAAAGGCTTAAAAAATACCAAACAAAAATTAAAATATTTTTTGAAACGCAAATTGTAAACAAGCTGACTTTTAATAAGTTTAGGACAATCGCTTACTTTGTAATATATTATTGAAAAAAAATGCTTCTCACGAGGCCATTCAGTCATAAAAGTCCCATGAACTGGAGAAATTTTCTTCATTTTTAAAACATCGTTGCTTTGGTTATTTATTATATGATTAAATAATTTAGTTTATGTCATTTAATAATAAAATATCCATTTTTAAAATACATGAAACCTAATGAATAAATTTTAATACCATATCTTTCCATACAAAAATGTGATTAATAACACAAGAGGAGATATGACAAAAAAATAATGTAATTTTTTCACTTTGCAAGACGATCGCCATAAATCGCTGACATTTCATCCAAAATATAAAGAATATTTTCTATTCAAAATTTAAAAAAAAACCATTCCAATGAAGTTTTAGCTACCGGCTATGAGACACCCTAAAATGTTTGAATAATCTCACTCCTTTAAGATATTTGTCATTTTCAAATGAAAACACTTTTGATGATACCCCAGAAAAGCCGATAAAGTACAAAGTTTGGTAAAGTGTCATGTTATCTTAACTAATTTGAACTACCCTCGTCAATAGGGGGTGAAGATGTAATCTTGCCGGTGACATCCGGGAAAATATTTGTGGAAAGCCTTAGTGAACTTTGTTTCAATACACCCATCTCATTTTTGACAAATATTATTTTGCTGTATACGGTTTAGCACATATATTCGTACATCAACCGTTAGAAGATAAAATCAACAGTAACACCAAGTTCTATTATGTAACACTTATCTAGGGCCCGACTTTAGAGTCAATAATTTCAGTTTAATTTATTGACTCTGAATTTAAAGTCAGTGATTTTCAGCGCAAAATAACACTTTAAGGCGTACCTTAACCTTTAAATCGTCTAAGTATCGACTTTGAATTCGGATCTAGACCATTTCTCTCCTCTAGAAAAATGATTATTTTTCAGACTAATTCACTTTCATTAAATGAGTTAAATAATAGAAGTCTTACAGAAAAGAAGCTATTTATATGGTAAATATGAAGGTATGTCTTTACAGGGTGGTCACAGGGCTTATGAACTGTGGTGATCACTTTACACAATGCAAAGTTCATCAATTCACCGTAAGAACAACCACATATAATTTTTTTTAATTTTATTTGTATTTTTTTTTAAATAGAGATGCGAACACGGAATACGTCGCATCAATATTCTTACTATTTTCAAACTAAGCTAAGCGCCTGTGCTATGAAAATAGAACTAACTTGCTGGTGTCCTGGAATGGGGCTCAATCCTCGCCGCCAGATCTCTAGGTGAGCGTTATGACCACTACACCAACAAGCTACTCAATTTATACTTTCTAAGGCCGGCGCCTCACTACACGGATCTTTTCCATCGCGTCAAATGGACAAATGAGACAACCAATCATTCGCGTAGCGCGTTTGATAAGCTTATATTGTATAGAAAGACATGCAATGGCGTTCCGCGACGGAAGAAACGCGGCAGAAGATCCGCGCAGTGTGACGCCTACATCAATTTCTTCCGTATATTCAAATGTAGTATGCAAGCGACATCTATAATCCTTTCCATGACAAAGTATATTCCATATATATTTATTTTTTAAAAATATTTTTTATTTTTTATTTTATTTATCTATCTTTACATGACATAAAGATGGAGCCGCTCATCTCACTAGGAAGAACCTGTGCCGAGATGAGCAGCTGAACAATATAGTGAGAACAAAAAATAATAAAGATATACAACAAAATACTAAATAACTATAAGATTAATTAATTAATTAATTGAGTATATAAATATAAAATGTGGATAATAAGAACAGTATATATTGTATAATACAAAAGCAATAGTGAAAGTAAAGTATATATATGTTCATAAGATTGCGTAACACACTAACCATAGATAATTTAAAAATGATTTATTACGCTTCTGTCCATGCACTACTCCAATATGGAATCATTGGATGGGGAGGGGCGTATAATAACATCATAAACACAGTGAAAGTAATCCAAAGATCAATTATAAAAGTAATATTTAAAAAAAGAAAAACCTTCTCTACACAATTACTTTTCTCTAAATTCCAAGTTACAAAATTAGAGAATGTTTACAAAAAAACGTCAATTATACAACTAATTAAAGAAAACATAACTGCTAAATTTGAAAAAAACACATCATTAAGATTCAAAAATAATTTTAAAATCCCAAAATATAATACCAAACTGTGTCAACAAAACTACATATACTTGGGCATAAAAAACTTCAATAACCACCTACAGATATTAAGAAAATCGATGACTTACAACAATTAAAGAAAAAAATAAACCAACACTATAGATCGATACAATTTGACAATGCATAACAAGACATATAGCTAAGGAACAAATAAGCCAAATCCAAAATAAACTAATAAAGTGTAAGCCCCTCACCAAGCACATGAGCAAGTCTCATTTTTGGAGAGGCAAAGCAATAAAATAAAATGTATCTAAGAAGATTGTAATAGACAAATGTATTATGATTTAAATGTAGTTTTAATATTAAATAAAAAATAATAAAAAATAAAAAAAGTAATATATATAAAAAATCATATGCATGGATAGTAACAAAATGTATATATAATAGCACAGTTAAAATTATATTTAGGTTAAAATTATACTTATCATTACCCGCTGTGAAATCTGTGATAGGTAAATATTTCATTTTATAAAGCAAATAATTGTATAACAATATGTCACTCAGCGTCAGGGGTATCTACGCAATATCCAACCACCCCTCATAACTCAGGGGTGGAATGCTCACCCGCCGCGCGTCAAGCGGTGGGCCAGAAATCCTGGAATTCCCGATATCATCTACCCTTGCCGCGAGGCAGATTGATCTTCATGTCCATATCTTCCAGCTCCGTAAAGACCGACAAAGAGATGTCTGGAAACCGTGACACCTGTAACGAGGGTATCCTCAGATATATACTTCGTGAAATGAACTGTAGTCTCAGAGTTCATTTATCAGGTTGTCTAAACGCTTAAGTAATCCGACATCTATTTTTTTATCAAACCTGTTTAATATACTTCTTCGAAAAGGGCAAAATAATTTTGTGGTGACATAATTCATTTATTTAATAAAAATTTACTTTGTTTTCACCACTTTTGTATTGAAAATATCAACATGTTTCAGAGCCCATGGCTCCTTCGTCAGGATACAATTGTATACTAACAAATTAAAAATCAAAAATCGATGTATAGACTAGTGATGTAACGAATATTCGCATTCGCATTCGCGTTCGCGAATATATGCATATTTTGCATATTCGCATTCGCAAAGTTCGAGCGGATGTTTTGCGAATATGAACATCAGAAAAAAACTTAATATTAGGTGAATAAAAAATCAATTCAATTATAATTTTTTATTATTAAAAAAAGTAGCTTTACCTCGTCATCACATTATCAGTCTTTACTTTATTTTATCATTTGGTATTATTTATTTACCATCTACTTCTAAATTGGGTAATAAAGCTTAAAACTCCAGATTACTACTAAATAACAATTAACTTCTCATTACAACTTAGAAAACAAAAAATATAATAATGCAATGTAAACAAACAAAAATAAATTCTTCTCTGAAACTTTTATCCGTCTTTACATAACTTTTAAATGTTAGGTAATCATCTTCTTGAACGAAACTAAAAACAAAAATCAAACAAAAACTGTGTTCTTCAATTACAAACTATAAATAATTTATGTTTTATAAGAAAACACTTTAAACAAACAAAAACAAAATTATTATTTATGCTTCTATTAGATCAACTCGGAAATTCTCGTAACAAGATGCAAACGTTTGAGTTTTTTTTTAATTGGTCGGTAGCAGATATTCGGATTCGCATTCGCATTCGCGAATACTCAAAATCTGGCATTCGTTATATCACTAGTCTAGTCAAAACATAAAAATTATATATGGGAAATTAATAATAATGAAGTACCTACTAATATAAAATCAAATTTAAATAACTAGGTCCTTTTTACAAATACATAATTATCTTTTAAATATGTTTTCATTATTATTAATTTCCCATATATCATTTTTATGTTTTGATTGTCTTTACTTCGATTTTTGATTTTTAATTTGTTAGTATTACCTACAATTGTATCCTGATGAAGTGGCCATGGGCGCTGAAACATATTGATATTTTTCAATACAAAAGTAGTAAGAACAAAGTTCATTTTTATTATTTATATTAAAACTAATATATGTTTATTTGTTTTCGTTACTTATTGCACGAAACTATCCACTAGTGAGCTGTGGTGCAGACGCACATTGCTGATCTATAAATCTATGAGAGTGCAATACAACAATGCCTTCAGGATAATTCATTGCAATTTATCTCAAATGTTTGCAGAGCACGGGTTCCATTGCTTTGCTGCTCTCCAATGATTGAAGATAGCTAGTACAAGGATGAGGATGAGGGAGTCTAGCAATTTCATTATTCAAGCAGCTGCTATGTGCATAAAATTATTGTATGTCATATTATTAATATACAATATCCTGTTATAGGTCTAATTACGGGCATTATCCTTGGCTTTCCCAACCGAGTTTCTCCAGGGTATGCTTGGCTACAATAGTTAAGAGCAGTGGTTCCCAAAGTTGACGGAACTGCGACCCACCAAAAAAAAAATCAATTTTCGGGACCCACCTCCTGCCTCACATTTATCCTCTACATACTGTGACCATATAAAAGACCGTTCAATTAAGAAAAGAGAAAAACATTAAAATATAATTAAAAAAATTAATTACGATAAATATTAATATGTGGTATTTTAATGGGAATGATGCATTTGTTGCCTATTTTTTGTCATAATAGCATTAGAGTCTACTTCAATCTTAGTCTCTTTTATTCGCAGTGAATTCGATACGTTCAATTTATTTCTGTATTTGGTCTTAATAGAAACCATGGAAGTAAATCCTACTTTACATAAGTATGAGATAGTGAAAGGGAGGAGGACTTTCATGGCTTCGTCAGACAAGCAGGGATAAGTGTCAGCAACTAAACGCTAGAATTTTGCAAATTGCTTGCGATTAAAAGTATATTTCAATAAGCTCTTCACTTGCTTTTGTTGACATTTCAGTTGGTATGTTATCTTGAAATGGATTACAAATTCAGTTTATCCTGTCGAACTTTTTTAACTCTTTTTCGAAGTGGGCGTTAAAGTTGTTTTTCAACTCTGTTAAATGAGTGAAAATTGTAGACACTACATGGATATCTGGTTGCACTTCGTTTTCTATAATAAACACGACACGACCCGGACGAGACATGTAACGCAGTGTTGTGACTGCCACCCATAGTTTGGGAATTACTGGTTTAAAGATTAGAAGGAATGTGTATTTGATTACACATTTTTATCGATTGTTGTGCGATGTGTGATCTATAATCCTGAAATTATGCGAGCATTAGTTTGTATGTTCCCGACAATTACCTTAGACTTAGATAGCGTCAGCATAGATTGTCTTACATTCACATATACAGGACCAACCTGCCTATAATTATGCCTGTTGGAAGAGCTACCGCTATGCTGAACGATTTAGACATTGATCTGTTTCATATCTCTGAGAGGATTTCCCAAAGCTGGATTCTCCTAAACCTTTGATATTATTCATGTATATTGAATAAATGTATTCATTTATTCACGTGTCCAAAAATATTAAAACTTTTTTATTATTAGTCTTAGAGAAAATTGTTTAAAAATATTTTTTCCTTTCACTCAAGAAATATTTTATATTGTGAAAAAATTCCTGGCTTCAATCTTTGCCAATGTGATAGTTATCGCTACTGCCATCTGTCTATAAACTTTTCAACCTTCTATGTCTATAGTATTATTGTCTATTAATCATATTGCCAATTTACTTGAATCTCCAATAATATAATCAGATGACATCAATAATATCGACGGATGACTTGAACCATGATAATAATTCGTCCCTCTGCTCATCTCCATATCAAATAATTCCCATTACTTGCCCCATTATAGTCCGATGCAATTTCAATGTCTAATGCGCCTCGTAACCATGTCATAGTGAGCTGGTGATGCATTATATGTAGTCAAATGATCATCGCATAAATTGGATGCGCCACTGAATATTCGCGGGCGATTCGGCGAATGTCGATTATTGTTTGACGTACGAGTATGCGGTCAGTGCCTTAACAGCTGTGCATACTAGACCACGTGTTAAATTGTGACACAATTTTTCGTTTGTTTTATTTCTATAGGGATACCTTCTTTCTTCTTCTAATAGTACAGCAATCCACTTGACTAGTTTATTAAAATGGACCCAAATCGTATTTTATTTATATAAAAGTGAATCCGGCTCGAAGGACCAAAAAAAAAAAACCAACGCAGATTACTTAACTATTAAATTGACAGAAAAAAATATGGGAGATGGGCGGGGTAAATGCAGATGATTCTAAATGGACTATTTACGAAAAACTTGAAAGTGAAAAGGAAGTTACATTTACTCGCTGCAGTATCCTCATTTTCTTCCAGCAATTGAGTTGGGACAATGCCAAGAAGAAGAAGGAATTTATCAATATAGATACATTGTTCGATAAAAGAGAGTAGGCAAATGACATTTAATATCAGAAGACTCATTACAATCAAGTTTATGTATATCGGAATGATTCAATGTATCGACGGTGACTTTGGAGTAAATGATGAATTTGTTGTTTTTCCTTGCGGTCATTTTCAATCAGTTTTCTTGTGGTTTCAGGTTCTCCAGACCTCTGCTGACTACCGCGGCTGTGCTGACTGTGATCATCATGATAGTCGGAGTCCTAGGAAACCTCTTGACTATCGTCGCCCTTCTCAAGTGCCCTAAAGTCAGAAATGTTGCTGCCGCATTCATCATCAGGTACTGGCAATACAATTTTGATTTTAAAAAATATGTAATTCTATCGCGCGTTTAAAAGTATAAAATATTACGCTTAAAAAATTATATATTGATGTCAAGAATTGAGCTAATAACCCTTTAAAGAATAAAAAAAATTTAGGATTTACACCACCCTGAAAGCCTTAAATTTAGGTAGAATTTGGATAATTTTTTTACATGGAGTTTACACAATTATTTTTATTTTTTAACGGCAATTATTTAGGTACGTATAAAACTATAATTTTATTGAAATTTGTCCATCATCATCATGTCCGTTTCCGTGGAGCTCCTCCACCGTGACTTGGATGCAACTTTCCTTGGCGCACGTTTGTCCGAAACAGAAAAGATGTCCACAAAATGATGTATATACATTTTAGATACTTGTTTCTAAATAAGTGTTTCGAACATTAATAATAATAAAAAATAAACACATTGAATAACACCCACGTTTTATACGAATAATCAAATATAATAATTTCGTTGTCTATCCATCTGTCCATCCATCCATCCGTCCGTCCGTCCGTCTGTCTGTCTGCCAGTAACTTCGTGTAACTTCCGTAATAATTGAAATTAAACGGCCGGAGATGGGGCTTGAACCCCGGGCTAATACACCCGAACCGGCCGCAACTTGCTACGTTGCTACCGCCGAGACTGCATAATCGGTCAAAAATACAGTACACATAGGACTAGCAAAGACGCGAATCATTTCATGTTCCGCCCAGTATAATCACCCGTGTTTAAAATAGTACCATTAACTTCGCCAGGCGAAATATTAAAGAAAATGTTCAAGTATTTTGATAAAGGTCATCATTACTATTTCATAGGTGTCGGCCATAAATAAGTAAATAATTATTCTTTAGGAACTGGCATGGAAAAGTACCGCCATATCATTCCAATATATTAAAAAATATTTGCAATGACTTTTCAGCATTTCATATACGTAAATAAGCTTTTTTTAATATGAAAATACAATAACATTTAAGATATCTAAGTGATAATGATTTCTCAGAATTCTCAAATCATTTATTAGTGATAGGTCACAATCATAAAAGTCATTGAAATTATACATATAGATAATGGAGGTTAGATAATTCAGAAATGTTACAAATCAAAATCTCTCCACGTGATATAATTAATAACCAATCAGCTTTAAGGAATAAATCCTTATTTAATATGTTCCACATTTCAATGTTTCCTCCCGGTTAACTCCACCCCACTCTTCCGCCACAAATGAGGCCACGCCCTAGCCCAACATTTGAATTATTCTCGCATTAATTTATGGATCAGTTATTGTGCGTCAGCCCTGACGAAAATACAGTAGTATCGAAACTGGCAGTTGTTAAAAGCAGTTAATGTCTTCTTCTTCTTCATCAGCCTTCGTCCTTCCATTGCTGGATATAGGCCTCTTCCCTGTTGTTTGCTAATTGTGTTGTTGTTGTGCAGTTAATGTACTTAATAAAAAACGTGTAAACAATTATATCTACCCAACCACAAAGCTATTTTAAGTATGTTCCAAATTTTCAAGAACATCATATTGGATTTTATACCCACTAGGACATCATTAATCAAGATATATTATAAATGTCTCACAGAGACGAAGCTATATTTCATACGGGAAAGAAGGTACGGAAGCCTTTTCGGGTGTTCATAGGCCTAAGGACCTATCGTAAGACTGGCTTAAGTGATCACATTACACAATGTAAGGTTCACCAATTCCACCCACGATAGACTGCCATATCCATCAAATTTTTGTGATCCCTGAAGGCGGCCGTACGGTAGGTCGTAAGCCCTATGGATATCCAAAAAGTCTTCCATACCTGCTTTCCCATAAAAAATAGCTTCGTCTCTATTAGACATCTATTAAATATGGGGTATAAAATCAAAGGCAACAATATCCAAGAAAAATTAAATGTAGTCATCGAGGTTAAGGATTAAGTTAAAAATAAGTTTGGGGGGGGAAACAAAGGTTCCATTGAAGAGGCGGAAAATGTAATTTATGATTCGCGCAGTGTCCTAAAGATTTTGTATGCAAAATTGCGTTAGATCGGTCGAATGGCACAGATTTGCATATAAAATATGTCAGGGAGAGGGGTGAAGTGTTAGGGGGAATGCCGCTTTTATTACCCGCCGGGTTCTAAAGGATAAATATGCAAAATTTGGATAAAATTAATCAAACTTTTTAAATTTATATAGAGAATAGATTGGCAGACAGACGGAGATTGGGTTTTATAGTTATAGATTTATGGGAAACATGATTTTGGAAGGGATAGTTATATAAATTCTATAATTTAGTACATTTCAAATAAATAATCCTCAGTGACTGCATTAAAACATTTTTCAAGTTTTTGTCTTTATATGCCTTTGCTTTAACACCGCATATTTATCTTGATCAAGATTAAAAATATTATTTATTTTCATTCGTCTTTAAAGACACATCTATCTTACCAATAGAATATACTCTTAAATGCAATTTTCCAAGAACTGTTTAATCAATCTTCCTTATTAAATCTCCTGGCAACACCAGAGTGATCGATTAATGACCGCTTCGACTTAAGAAGGTATACACTTTTTTTTTAAATGGTATTGGTGTGCTATTGAATTACATTCAAAATTACATTACATTCAAAAAATTCCACTCTGCACCACTGAACATTCATGTAAGTTTTATTAGTTAGTTTTATTTAGTTTTAACGGAATAACCTGAAAAATTTTATAGTCACAGTTTTGAACATCAGATTAGCTGGTTGAATATATTTTTTTACCGTGCTTATATTAGCTTCACCTGTTTATCTGGACGGAACCTTATAACCGATATGCTTAATCGAGCGGAAATTTTGCATACAGACGTATTATATATCATAAATAATTAACCAAATTTAAAAAAACTGAATGAATATTAAGACTAAAAAGTAAAAAATGATATTGCATGAAAAGAACACTCTTTTATTTAAATGTACTGAAATGTAAAAAAATAAAAATTCGGACAAAAAATTTGCTTCACTCTCCAAACAAAAACATAAACGCTTTGTTTCCATCGAGAATTCCGTAATCTATATCAATATCGTTAGATTCCACCTTTTATTTGGAGAGAGAAGCAAAAAAATTAAGTTCAAAAATTTATTTTATATGAGCGTGTTTTGTTTTTAAAAAAATATTTTACTCATTTAATATTTAAAAAGTCTGATCGAAATTCAAAAAAAAACTGTGGAAATTTTTGTATCTACAAATCTGTTTCATCCATAGACCACAAAAACTAAATAGACATGCACATACGTAAACTCCTTGTACACATATTGCCTCCAAGTCTGGTTGTAACACGTTCGTCTTGTTCAAAACGAATCACTACGAACTTGTAAATTTTCAAACAATGGATTAATGTTTTTACATTACATTTAACTTTATTTAATTAAAATACAGATCAAAACTAATAAATTGGTAAAAAAATTGTTGAAATATGCCAATAAATAACAGCGAAAAAGAATATTAAATTGATTGATCTCCAAGTCACCTGTGACGTCACGCAGAGGACGAACCGCGATGTACACGAAAGATGACGTCACGCGACTCCATCGGACGGAACTAAATTAATCATGCAAATAATCTAAAATTCTACAACTTAGTTTTTGAGGTATCTTCATTTTAATTTTAGACTTTTGTTCTATTTTACTCAAATTTTCATTTGTTCATCGGAAAAAACCTTAAAAGGCCTAATTTCGTAAACTCGATGTCTTTTATTTTCAAAACTTCTAAACAAAGTTAAATTACTATTTTTTTAACTTTTTTTCAGTTTGTGTGTAGCAGATTTCATCTTCTGCCTGGTGGTGCTTCCGTTCGCCATCTCCAGGTTTACTTCCGGCACGTGGAACCACGGGGACGCCCTCTGCCGGGCCATCCCCTTCATGAGGTACGGGAACGTGGGGGTCTCTCTCCTCAGCATCGCTCTCATCACGGTTAACCGGTAAGTTCTCAATATTAATTCAACACATTTTTCAACTACAGATGGCGATAGTAAAGTCACACGTGAAACGAGGTGTATAAAGGTAACATACATATATACAACTACCAAAAATTTGATGGATGTGTTAGTCAATAATGGGTGGAATAAGTGAACGCTAAATTGCGTAATCACTTAAGCCAGCCGTACGATTAGTCTTATAGACACTTAAAAAAGATTTCCATAGCTACTTTCCCATACATAATATGTCTCCATGAAACATCTATAATAAATCTTTATCAGTTTTCTTATTAATAATCCTAACATACTTTTTGTAAAATATTTGACGACTTTTAAAGTTATTACTTATATGTACTATAATTTTTTTCTCTTTAATACAAGTCAAACAACATTATTGAAACCTCGTAGAAATTTTGATCAGAATTTTTCTATTTAAATCAAATTAATGAATATTTTTGCAATAAGTACCTAAAGCAACGACTTTTCCAAACAAATTTATAATAATAATTTTGTATTAATAATGGATTTGGCGTTTAAATTGTAGAGATTATTAAAGATGATTATTAAAATGGATAAAAAACATAACATTTGCTATCTCTACTAGAGTTTAATTATATTTTACTACTCAAGTTTCGAGATTATCATAATCAGTCATCAAACGATGAAGTATTGAGCTGATTCAATTCAAATATACATACGTTTTTTCCATAGATTAGGTGGGAATACAAATAATTATTAAATTGGGTTCTAACAAAGGAGAAAACTTAACGACCTTTTCACCAGTATCACTAGATAAAAAATGTATAAAAAATAAAAATATTTAAATGCAATCAGTTTGATACTTCACCCGTCGATGAGAGATTTAATTGTCGTTAAATTTTGTTAAAATATGAAATATAAAAAACAAGTGGAGATAACATATTTATGGTTTCCATCCATTATAATGATCATTAAATTAATACCATTGAATATTGTCTTCTAAGTATTATATTTGACTACTTTGAAAAAAGTGTTGAAGTTCGTAGGACTGTAAAATGAAGCACACTCGACGAATAAGTATAGCGATTTTCAATACCCTTTTTTTAATACTGCAAGAAAAGACCATATTTTGTTATTTTTATTGCTGTCCCACTTAAATATTTTATAATTATCACACACGAGTTACTTTTTTTCTGCTTATATACATTTATGTAGTACTTACTATTACATTTATGTAGTACTCACGAGTTGTATTACTCTTGTAGAAGAGAAATACTATTGTAAAAAAAAACTGTAAAACCTGTATTACTAAAACTGTTTATACCTATAAGTATTAACCAATAAAAAAATGTTTCCTAGGTATATAATGATCGCCCACCACGGAATATACGCGAGGGTGTACAAGAGGGGTTGGATCGCCGCCATGATCATCTTCAGTTGGCTGTTCAGCTACGGAATGCAGATTCCAACCCTTATCGGAATTTGGGGTGAGAAAATTGTTGGTTGTTGAAAACCATATCCTTAATTCATTTTAATTCTACTGTTTGCTCAATTAAATTTATATACTAGTCGTATGAATATTCAGTACAGGAAAGTAATCGAGAAATTTTTATTAACATTTAATTTATAAATATTTGGATGACATGGATGTGATTGGGTGAGTTATCAATTCTTAACTTCATAAATAACCAAATTACCGCATTGTCTCCATTACCAAAATAATTACCTCCTACCTCCTGTTGGAAATGCAATATAAATGACTACCCCTCCTCCCCCCTTATACGTTCATTTGTTCAGCCATATTGTTTTTTTTATTTAATTGTATTGTTTCTTCTTATGTTGCCTCTGAGAATGATGAATATCTCCATCGAAAGCGCTTAGGCTTAAATATAATATATAACTCGTATAGTGGATTAAAACTTGGAGTTTAAAATAAAATTGTGTTAATCATGAACTTCCACTCTGTTAACGAAACAACACTTAATTTAATTTACCCTAATTTTGTTAAAATCGGTGTAGTTCATTTTTTAATTAACAGACAAAGTCCAACATGCTTTCCAATCAACAATTTTATAGCGAAAAATCTTTTAATGCGTAGCAACAAAACTGCATATATTATTTGCATGGCTTCTATGTAGAATATTTTAGGTTAACGCGACTATTTTAACCTCTCAGTTTTATTTCCTTCCATTTCATACATTATAATCAGTCGATTATCCTGCAGCCATTTGTAATCATTTTAAATTTAGTTGATTGAGTCTGGCGCCTGGTTGGTGGACAATTCACTTAACACGATATGCACTTTCATCGATTTATATTCGCAAAACATTGTACATCAGCAGGGATGAATATTGAATGCTAATTACTTACCCCTTAATTAGAGTGAAATTAAAAAACTTAAATAATTAAAATTTAATTTTAAAAACATATTTAAATATGGTTATATTCCTTGTCGTTGAAATTTTATTCTGTTTATTTATCAATGCCCATATGAAAAATAATGAGTGCAGTTACTGCAGGAAGAAAGTCCAGCGTTTATTGTTATAATGGCTCATAGTATATACAATGCATATGTATTGAAATCAATAATGGTTCTTACTCATCAAGTAAACCTTTTAAATAATCAAATTTGGAAGAGTTCACTTTGTGGAAATCCATTTTAATAATCGAATAATTTTACATTAACATTCATATATCACGACATGTTTAAGAGACATCCGTTACCTTCTTTAGATGAGCGTAGACTGAAGTATGTGGTGTACGAGTTATGAGTCTAGGCTTATCTGAAATAGGAAATTGGTATTTCTAAAATGATGTACTCTTTTCAAAAAAATGTAGTGAAAAGAAACAAAATAATATTTTAATTTATAATTATATGTACTTTTACTTCAATCGCGTCAAACAATATATATTAATTACGCATACGAATTTATATATAAAGATTATTTAAATAAATACAGTTAGTAAGATTTAATAAAATTATGCATTAGGATCTTAGTATGAATCTTACTGCACGAAAAAACGAAGCCATAATGGCTTGAAAACGCATTTTAAACGCATAGTAAACAAAAAACAGACAAGAAGTCCTGTAGGAAAATATGCACACAGCAAATGAAGAGACTACAACAAGGATTGAAGTATCCCCAAGTAACCAATACAGCGTAGAACAGAGAGTGGTGGAAGAGTGCTTTGCAGAGAAATATAATAAAGGGGATGGAGATGAAAAAGAAGTACCATTTAAAAATATATCGCAGAACTGGCGCTCAGTTTAGTAAATTATATATTTATTTATTTATTTATCTTAATAATTTTGTTCCACACATAATGTTGTGTGGGCTAATACACGATTTCACTTGGACATGTTGCATTCCATCTAATCATTTAAAAGTTTTTATAATATAATTTTTGCATTTCAGTTTAAACCTTCTTATATTATATGCATCAAAATCGATCGGTTTAAGTATTTGCAAAAATACACTTATTTAATTTTAATTGTTTTGTCGATTTATTTATTTATTTGAATTAATTATCAAAAATAAAATATTTTCACCTTCCTTCTACTTGTAGGGTCATTTGGCTACGACGATAAACTCGGCACCTGCTCCATCAACGTGGACCGTTGGGGACGATCTTCCAAGACAGCTTTGTTTGTGATAGCCTTCCTGGTTCCTTGCATCATCATCATCATCTGCTACGCCAGGATCTTCTGGGTTGTACACAGGTAAACATCATTATATTCTTACGGCATAAATATTCCAACTAACATATAAGAACAATCTCGCATAATCGATATAGATCCAGAACCATCTAGAATACTTGATTGAGCGGAACCTATCCAGTCAATCAAGCATTATCTAAGAGATCCTGAAAACGTACATAAACTAACTAGCTAACTAACCATCACGCCGTTTCCCCGCAGGGGTAGGCAGAGAGGATTGAACGCCACACTCTTCTATCCTGGCACACCACTTTTGCTTCGGCCACATTCATACATCTTCTCATACAAGTCCTAAGGTTGTTGCGGCTTTTAACGCGGCCATCCTCAAACACTTATTGCATCTGATCGTGCCAGGTCTTTCGCGGACGCCCTCTATTCCTGTTGCCTTCAACACTCGCCTCAAATATTTTCTTAACCATCCTTTCTTCGTTCATTCGTTCCACATGACGAAACCATCTCAGCACTCCTTTCTTTATTCTATCTACCACACTACAGCCAGCATTGCATTCACGTCTAATTTGTTTATTCCTTACTCTATCGACCAAAGATTTTCCACACAAGCGTCGTAGTGACCGCATTTCTACCGCATTCAGTCTAGTTTCATTCCTCTTTTGCCAATTCCAGGCTTCACTTCCATACATTAGGGTTGGCACTAGAACGCCATTATGTACCGCATAAAATACAGGGTTATTTGTAAAACATTAATAACCTCGCAGGACTATATTCCTGCCTTGATTATAAGTCGAAAATGTTCAAGCTATTATGACGTAATATCAATAGTTAAGGAGATATGCGACATCAAACTTTGCATTTTTTTTCAATATTTCTGACTTATTTTTTGTAAAACGTGGGAATATCATTACAGTAACTTATATCGAAAATGAAAAATTCATTCCCTTTAATACAAGTCAAATAAAAAAATAAAAACTTTCGAATTCCAATTGGAAAACATTCCAATTGGAATTTTTTCAGGGTTTTTATCATTCTATTTAACTTGTATTGAAACGAATGAATTTTTCGTAATCGATATGAGTTACTATAATGATAGTCCAACGTTTTACAAAAAATAAGTTAGAAATATTGAAAAAAAAAATGCAAACTTTGATGTCGCATATCTCCTTAACTATTGATATTACGTCATAATAGCTTGAACATTTTCGACTCATAATCAAGGCAGGAGTATAATCCTCCGAGGTTATTAATGTTTTACAAATAACCCTGTATATTGTACATAAAAGTCGAAATAAATCTCGCATTTTCGAGACGAGGGATTACTATACGCCCTTTTCTTCACCACCGCGTATTTTCTTCTGCCGACTTTTATTTTCAGGGCCAACAGCCACAGTTTTACGTTTTGGTGGAGCGAACACCAACCCTAAAAAGATCAAAAATAAATTTGATCACGTATCCAGCGCCGCCACTGTTCACAATGTAAATCAAAATCAATTCAGTAAACCCATAAACTGATGAGTTGTTTGGCCATTCGCACGTCCTGCTGACAGGGGTGTATTTCTCATCTTCAGAATTGAAAAGAAATTTAGATTACAGATGGGATTGGTAATTTAAACCCCCGGGAGGTATACGAAATAAAATACTTTGAGACTCCCAAACACTGAAGCACATTCCGTCTCGAGATCCTTACAAGTTGGATGCTGGGAAAAATAATTCGCTGCGCAATGCAATCAGTGAATTTTTCGTATTTATTATTTTTTTTATTTATCGTTTTTAGCAGACAGATTCGTGTTCCAATATTTACGTGTATTTATATTATTGATGAAATTGGCGTTAACATTATAGAAACTCAGAAAATGGCTATAAAAGTAATCCTCAAAACCTCAATTTTAACAAGGACAGATGAAATATTCAACTAATTCAATGTATTCGATATAAAACAAATTTATGCGAATACTACTCTTGAATACACATACAAACACAAAAATACACAGTTTAAACCAGCCCAAACAATAATTACCACACGGTCAAACAAACTCAATCTACAAATCCCAAGGTTACATACACGTATGGACAAAGGAGCTATAACTATTTTGGACCCAAATTACTTAATTGCATGCTTGATGAATTAAAGCAATCCGGGCTAACCACAATTTACAACCCTAACATAAAATACAAAATAAAACAGTGGATCCGAAATAAGGAGAGAGATAAAATAGGCACACTTACACAAACACACTAACACACACTATAACCTCATACATGATACATTTTTTATTATGTTACTTTATACTTTAATATACAATACTTCATTAAATAAATAATTATTTTTACTATATTTCTTCATGTTTTGTATCTACATACTTTTGTAAACTACCTGTCTCAACACAGATATTTCTAGTGAGACAGGCACAGTCCAACCAAAATTTGTATATTCAACCTAAATAGAAATAAATAAATAAAAATAAAATAAAATGTTCATGATAATCATTTAAATGGATGGAAAACAAAGTATACCACATTAAGCATATAAATAATCATTATTTTATTATCAGCATCCAGTCACGCGTAAAGATAATAAAATGAATAATTTTGAATGTCTAGAGATTGAAATAAATTTGAACTCCAGAATTAATTTACTTCACAATTATTCCATCAACTCTTCTCCTCTCCTCTTAATATTCCCGTTACAAACACCTATACACCAGTAACTCCGGCTTCTTTTGTCAGTAAATTAATTATTTGTATTTTCATCTAATAAGGGGTGCTTTTTTCAGAGACACAGAACTTTAAAATGAAATAAAACATCCCACAGTACTTATTGCCCGTGGTTTTGGGTTCTTTGGAAAGATAATTTTATGCCATTAGTGTTTTCAATATAGGATGGGTTTTTTCAAAGGTTTGTTTTTCGAATTGGCAACACTTTTTCTAGCGACAGCCAATTAGAAAGCTGATTTGTGCACATTTTGGTTTTCTATTTCTCCATGAATAGACTTACCCCAGAACAACGCTTGCAAATTGTACAAATTTATTTTGAAATTCATGGAATTATAATTATATTTAAACACAAATGACATTAAATTATCTTTCTAATAAAGCCAAATCCGTGACCACGATGGTTATGCGTTTTATTTCATTTTTAATTTTTATACCTCATAAAAAACATCCTATACGTATAATTAAAAATTGTATATTAGTGTAGTTAGTTAAATACCTGTTTATAAGAGATTTCGATACACTAGAAGCTTACTACAATATTAGTAAAAATTATTTATTTATACATTTATTCGGTGTTAAGTACTAGTAGACGAAGTCTCTCCAGGGTCCAACAGCTGTTTTGGAAATTTATTTATTTATTTGTTTAAATATTATCACAATAAAACTTTTTATAAATTAAGCTTATAACGCCCCACTAGATGAAACCTGTTCTGGGTCAGTTATATTTCTCAATTTAATACTTTTCTTCTTCTAGGTTTAATCATGATTATACAATTAGGAAAATGAATTATCATTCAAAAATAATAATAATATAAGAGATTGATTTAAAAAGAAAAAGAAGAAAGATAAAATAACCAGTGGTTAAAAAGGTAGATAAAAAATAATTAAATAAAAGATTGATTAAGTAACAATAATAAAGAGGTTAATAAAATTACATATATAAAAATACATATTCAACGTCAAAATATAGTATGGTAGATACAGCAACAAATAAATAGCAAACATTTGCCAGTTCGTTAAAATGTAATAAAATAATAAATAATAATAAATAAAAGTCTTAATTCAAAGGCCTCATTTTAGAAAGTAATCATTCTAGGTAGAAGAGAAAAAAAGCCAAGATCGGTATTGAAAAACAGGGTCTGAAATAGGTTTGGAGATATCATAGATCGGATAGAAACAAAAAAGTATACTCGTAGTGCTTTGTCAGTTTTCAATCTTCGTTGATTTTTTTCAATGATTTTAAACTTTTAAACACATCAAAAATTAAAAATTAGATTAAAAATTTTGTGATCGTTTTTCTCCATCTGAAATTGTCTTCTAACAGGCTGCAAATTATACTCATTTTATCGACTTTTTTATTTCTTTAATATGAGAAATCTATCGACCGGATAATTTATTTAAATATGATCATCCTCTCCCATCACACAGAGCCCTGGAGGAAACAATAAAAAGGGAACGTGATTCGTTGTCCCGGAATAAAAGGTTTTCAAAATCAAGGGAAGAGTGGGAAAACCAATATGTTTCAGAGGTGTTTTTAAGTCTGCGCTTCTCAATCTCTTGACACCCTTCCACTACTCGAAGGCAGCTTAGTAATATATCACTTAGCTGTCATAACATTCTGTTGTACCAAAGGAATGTGTGATTTATGATAGGTTTATGAATAAAATTCATACACCTTACATAAATGAGTATGATATAATATATAGGTAAACAATGCTAGTCCTCAAAACTTTACAGGTAATAAATAGTAAGTCTTAACCGATTTTACTTAGGCAGCCTAATACCATGGTGTTCGTAAAAAAATTAGCTGAATTTTAATATAAGTGTCAATCAAATAACAGATGAATGAAAATATATAGTATCATTTTACCTGTTTATCATCCGTATTCTGAAAATAACAATGTCTGGATCTTTAAGATCTTTATCCCAATACTTAATAGACGATAATAAAAATTAAAAATGTCCAGAGCGGATTATGGAATTCTACGGCTCAAATACACTGTATTAAAAGATGATATAAGAAAGATTGTTTTTTACAAACGTATTAATTTCTTCATCCACAGCGTCCAGTCATGGCTAAACTTGTCATGACCGCGTTCGGCGTTACCGCGTATTTAAATCTTCCCATCTTGATATTTGACAGATAACAATTTACATCTTTCTCCCTCCCTCTATATCTATCTCATGTAGAAACTTACAGAAACAAACACCGACGTAAAGCTATGTCTCGTTTATTTTTTATTTTTATTATCGTCTATTAAGTGTTGGGATAAAGATCTTAAAGATCCAGACATTGTTATTTTCAGAATTGGGCCGTATACCTGACGACCCTGTAGTATGGACCAGAAAAGGATAGACAACCCAACTGTTTCGTTTCCTTATTTTTCTCAATCAATATTGATTTCGTTTGATTAAGAAATAAGTGAAAAAGTTTAAAGAACATGTATCACATTAATTTTAATTAAAGGTAGGCTTGACTTAATTTCACCAAGCAACCCGATCGCAATATGTAAAAAATATTTTTCATTCGGTAAACAGATGAGATGAGTGAAGGTCGATCTTAGTCGGGATTTATAAGATATCTGCCTCAATTACCAGTCGTTAATGTTTAGTCGCCAATGTCGTTATGTATCAAACATTCCATTATTTAAAAAGAGATATGGTATAAAGTTACAGATGATATAAAATTAAATACACGAAACACAGACACCCTTTCTACCTGACCGCACCACTTTCTTCTCTCGATATAAGTGCATACTATATTGAACGCTGATCCAAATTTTGCTCAGTTGTACTCAATAACTCAAGAGTTGTAAGTCATATAAAAAAATACACCTCATCATTATTTTTCGATCCCACATGTGGAAAATTTAAGAAATGCATAATTCAGTAAATAAATTTTGTTAAACAAAATCAAATGAAAAAATATTTAAGAAAAAATTTAGTACATAAAAATTTTAACATTATTTTTTTAAATAATAAAAATGTCCCAATCCCTTATCTCCCATCCAAATATAACTGAAAATTTTACTTTTTCGGTAAGTTTTATATATGAAGGGTCCACGAAAGGAAATGCCAAGTCACATTTTGATTTTTTCGAATAAATTGAAATTGAAATTTAACAGACTTGGAAATGTTGTTAGTTTTTATTCAGTTAAATCTCTTCATCTAAGGCTGAAAATATAGGAAAAATAATCGTTTTTTGGAATGTGCATTTAAATAATGTGTTGACTATATAAAAATACCACAGATTATCCTATGTTTATCTTACTAAATGATTTTTTTTATTATTATAACGCTTCAACAGGCCGTGCGGTCCAATTACAGAAGCAAAACACGCCACAAAAATATCATATTTTTATTGTGACATGAACCCGCAAGCCTCGGTATGAGAAGCTAATGTCTTGTCTACTGGGTTTCTAGGACCGCTTCTTTAGGACCACGCGTATTACAGGTCGACTTTTTACTCGTGGCACTGTACAAACGGCTGACGAATTTATTGCTCGTATATATTTATTTTTATTATTATTGCTATATAATAATGTATAGATTTGTTTAATGTTTCATTATTTCATGATAAGGAAATGAACTGATATTTATTAAATCTTATTAATAAATTGAAAGCGATATGTTAGTTAAAAATTAATAATCTACTACTCTAGGCCCACACTTTGAGTATCGCCGTATCCAGCTACTTACGAAGAATTATGAAAAGTTTTCTGTTCAATAATGTCTTACCTTACTGGTGGTAGATAAACATTCGAAATATTATAGACTCTTTGTAAGACCAACTCAAAACAAAACTCCTTTATGTACAGATCCACAAATTCATTTAACACAAACTATCACCACATTGACATTTTCAACGCAACAATAAGAAACATAAAGCAAACAATATCTACACTACCGGACCCAAACTAATTTGTACATTATATCTTCCCTTCTCCTCCCGTCCCACATTCCCCTCCACCCTCTCCATTCGCTATTAATGTATGTTAAAGTAAATTTTTAAATTCAGTGGAAAATTTTTAAGATTGTTTTGCTGTTAACTTTTCCCAAAACAAAATAAATAAATAAACACACAAATACACACACTCACACAAACTCACTATTGGACATGTTTTTTCTTATTTTTTATCGATTGTATATATGTGTTTTCTTGTAATTGGCCCAAAACTCTGTACATCAATTATTGTTTTTTTTCAAGATTGATTAATTATATGGCTGTAAGAAAACCAATAAATGAAAATAAAAATAAAATAAAAAGGTGGTACCCGCCCTTAAATCGGTCATGAAATGTGTATTCATATACGTTCCTTAAAAAAACACAAAATTTTTGAATAGTTGCTGATATTTTATAACCACGCTTATATAAGCTTCACCTGTTTGTCTGGATCGCTTTCCAATGTTCAATCGAGCTGAAATTTTGCACACAGACGTATTCTCAATATGTCTGTGTGGAAAAATGACAATACATAAATCACATCAGTAATTAATTAATTAATCCATCATATTTAATTATTTTTTATTTGAGAAATTAGTTAATGAGCTCACTAAATGATGGCGCTAGTTTCCTGCCGAAGTTATTTTGAACGCTGGTAATATTAAGAAATTACATTACACGAAAAAAAAAGGTTTTAAAAAAACACGCTTACATGTAAATGTACTTAAAAGTAAAAAATAAATTTTCGGGAAAAAATATTTGCCTCACTTTTCAAATAAAAGCGCGGGCGCCTTTCCTCCATCGACAACAGAATTCTGTAATCTATATCAATATCATAAGCGCCCACCTTTTATTCGAAGAGCGATGCAAAAAAATTTTGGCCGAAAATTTATTTTTATTTCCAAGAACAATTAAAAATAAGCGTGGTTTTTTAAAAAAAAATCATATAATATTAATCTTATCCTTATTCACAAATGTCGAAACTATTGCACTCCTGTTTGAAGTCATTTTTATCCAAATTCCTTTTCAATAAAAGAACTGACAATTAAGTTCGTAGATTTTTTATTACAATTACAAAACAAATTGATTTGTTATCTTGTACATGGTCCACATTAAAATAATTCCAACCTAATATGTACAATGAATTTGGGGCCATGATCGAAGTAAGTGCATCGAAATGTTATATCGAAATCTACACTACGTGCAACTTATCTTAAACAAGCGTGTGACAGAATATTCTAGAAAATATATTTATTATTCTTACATATTCTTTTATATCTATAATGCTTTTATGTGGGTTATTTGGCATCGAATTATGTGCAACATATGTTATATTAGGTGTACCCATAAGTAATGAATTATTTAAGTGGCAACAAAAAAAGAATTTAACTACATATTATTTTATTTTTAATCGGTTTAATCTCCATCGTCATCTAGAACCTCTTGCCATCTTGATGGTAGACTTTTAAGAAAAATATGCTTCTAGGTGTTTCTAAAGTATCATTATCAAATCCTACCAGGCGCCCACTTCGATCGCTATCAGACAAGTCAAAATCACCATCGGAAAATTTTCTAAACGCACTTGTTTACTTTCATTACGTCTCCATACACATCACAAATTTTCTTTGTTGCAACCGTTGCATTAACGATAGAAAATGAAACAGCATACAATGACGAAAATGTTCTTCAGTAAGTTGACTGTCGGCCATTTTACAACAGAGAAATAAAAAAATAAAAAAAATTAATTGCCACGAGTCGCAAGACCACGGAGTATATATAATATTGCGTATAAAACACGTCTTTATACGTTCACTTTACTGAGCTTGACTGAAGCAAACATTCCACACCAAAAATAATTGATTACTTATGGGTACACCTATTATTTCTGGTCCACAAAAGGTGATTAGTAAATACATGATTATAAAAGGTTAATAATCAATATATATATATAAAGAAACCCGTGTTTCCCTATCCGCCAAGTTTTCTCCACAACCAGCC
>JADDOH010014943.1:0-15911 GCA_016648135.1 Agrypnia vestita | reverse complement strand
TTTAAGGCGGTACATACATTTTTCAAGCTGTCAAAGTGGCGATATGTGTCGGATAGATCATGCTACTTCAATACGAGATCGAGACATGAACAAACGTCATATCAGATAAACCTATTTTTTACGTGTCCCCTTGTGAGATAGAAAGGTTGCGAGCAAACGAGACAACCATATGGAGTACCGATGTTTAAAATATATGGGAACGCAAGTCATGCTCGCGTAATTTATTAGATTACGATTAGATTAGATAGATAGATTAGATAGATAGATAAAAATTATTAGAATTTTAAATGTTTTAAGTCTAGAATATAAAAAAGCGTATGTATATTTCTCCAATAATTTAGGTGTTGTAAAAAAAAGTAAACAACAATTTTTCTTATATCACTGTTTTTTAATTTAAAACTTTTGTCGAATAAGCAGATTTAGATATTATTTTGACTTCCGACTGAAATGTCAAAACACCTGTGAAAATAATTGAATTTAAATAACTTTTATTTAAAATAAACAAAAAACTACTACAACAATATGTATTGAATTAAAAATAAAATTAAAAACTATTTATCTATATTTTAAAAATTATCTCGTAAATTAATATCGTACTTGACTTTCAAATAACAATGACATAAACACGAATATAGTGAACATAGCGAGTCAGCGAGTAAGTCAGCAAAAGTGACATGCGTTCAATATTAGGTTATGAGTAGAAATGCAATTTAATACATAACTAGTTAAAAAAACATTATTATCTGCGATGAATAGATTGCTTTCGAATATATAATATGATATTATTTTGAACTAAAGTCAAATTTGGCATAAAAACACGTTTTAAAGTGATTTTTTTATGAAAAAATGATTGGACTACATGAATGCGTCCGCCTCTCCCGGCTGGCGCGCGGATTGTGATCTGCAAACCGCGTAATTTTTTGACACATTTCATACTATAGAATTTTTATTTTTAAATATTGATTAACGTGTTTTTTATTAAAAAAAATAGCTCTTTAATAGTGAATGAAGACTCAAAGTGCGAATATAGATACAATATATCGTTTAAAATCATCTTTTTATATGAATAAACAACATTTGAAAATGACCAAAAATCGTAAATATTTAAGCATGTTTGAAAAATGATATCTTTTTTAATATTGAATATTTCTTAATTTCCTACTTACAGATTCTAGATAATTTAGTAAACTTTATATGTATGAAAAAACATATTATGCTTACATACAAATTTACAACGAATCGCACTTTGCCCAGGAACATTAAAAAGGTTTTTTTTGCCTGTGGATTAATGCCTATATTTTTCTTAATTATTGTCAATAATGTTCAGTTTATTACTTTTATATAAGAACAAAGGTTCTATCTAAGGTATCACCCTAAAAAATTACAATCTATCATATGCATCTGATATAAATGAATAATAAAAACCCACATTTTCGTAAAAAACGCCGAAATATGCATTTGCAGTGAATGTACCGCCTTAAAGCTAATTGATGACTAAATTTGGTTATTGAGAATATTTTAGATAATAACATGCTGGACGTTTCTTTTGAGGAGCATATTGATCATGTCAATGATACTGGCAGGCCCGCAGAATTACAAAATTTAATCGAGTGTCGTAAAAGCCGTGAGTTGAAATTAAGATTTCGTTTGGAGAAAAACACTTTGATGATGATAATAATGCCCCAATTGTTTCTGTATTATACCGTAATTGACAATCTTGTCTATTCCTCCAATCATGCAAGTAGCACGAACAGGAGATCCCTTTGCATTACAAGAAAGCTTTGAGATAACATTGCAAATAATATGAAAAATATTGCACTCGCGATGTGCAATAATTTTGCAGAATGTATGCATCGCGTAACCCTCTGTGTGGGTGGGTCCCTCCATTGTCTGCCTGTCTATGTGTCTGTCCCCATAACTTTGTGTAACGTCTGTAACTTTTTTAGAGTAAATTATTTTCTGTCTGTCGGGGTCCCTGCACTGCATAAAAGGCTATCTTGGGCTTCGCTCTCCATGTTAGCCCAATTTAATTGCAACCTCGCTTCGCAGCAGTCCTTCAACTATTTCCGCCAGTTCCTCCTAGGACGGCCCTTCGGTCTTCTGCCTTCCGATCTTGCCTATATATAGAATATCCGGGAAAGATTAATTTTGTTAGGAAATAATGTTTTATTTTTAATTTTGGAGAAATTAAAGATTACAAGACATTAAAAAAAATTAATAATAAACTAAAAATTAATATGAACTTTATGAAAAATTATGAATAGTAAATGAGAATGTACTAGAGACTTGGCTAAATTTAAATATCGACCGATCAGTCATGCGAGTAGGTGTACCTTATCCGGAGATGTTAGATTAACACTAAGATAAGCAATATATTTGCTGGCTAGAAGGTAACATTGACAGCGTATCTGGATACCCTTCAGATGTTTTCTTCATCCAATTGAGATTAATATTGATAAAGTGAAGGATTAGGATGGCTCTTTATGACATCAAAATAGTGATGGGGTATATATATTTTCTATTTATCTCTACACAAGCATAAATATATAAAAATATCCATTTTAACCTATGTAGATTCCAAAATCTGTATGTCAATATTTGATGTTTTTTTTTATTTTCAAATAGCACAACTCTCTAGTAAAATTTTACTTCTGAAGAGATTTTCTCAAATGGAAGCATAAATTGACACCAAATATGATACAATGTAGAATTAGAGCTTTTTGCCAAAAATACCCCTCCCCACCGCGTGCCCCCCTGATCTACCCGATTAGATTGATAAATTTTGTATTTAAGCTAGTTATTAACTATACCTGATGATGATGAGAGGGACTGCTCATGAAACCATAGTAGTAATTAATAACTCGTATTGTGTGCGTATTGCAAAATTAAAATAAAACATTTTAAAAAACATTGTAAATTTAACATTCTATTTTGTTTTTGCATAAAATAATGTCCGACTGGATAACATGAAAATTTCATATTGAAAAGAATAACAAACCTAAATATATATTAATTATATATTTTTATCGACTGTTGCGCGGTATGATTGATAATCGTGAAATTATCCAGAGGATTGGTTTATATGTTCCTGATACATAATTACCTTAGACAGCGTCAGCATAGATTGTTTCACATTCCAATATACGGTTATGCCTGTTGGAAGAGCTACTGCTAAGCTGAACAATATTACTCTGGACATTGATCTGTTCCATGTCTCTGAGAGTGTTTTCACCTTTGATATGAATGAATTTATATATGTTTGATATTTGTATATTTTCTCAGTTGTTTATAACATTTACGAATTAAAAATATGTTTGTAATGTAAATGTTATATAAAAAATAAATTGAATTGAATTGAAAATCACTTTTTAAATGAAATGAGAAAATGAGGAAGATCCTGTTCGATAGGGTATGATGAATGCATAGAATTATATTTATCCTATTTTCACGTTTAATGCTCAATATTTGATAAGTGAGTATTTTCTGTCATGGTATGGTAAAGATTAATTTTTTTCTGAGGAACCTGGCTTGAGTTGAACGGACTTTTGATACTGCGATGAGATCCCAGGGTGATTGCCACTGCAGTTCCAAACAACCTTATTTTAAAATTAGTTTTATTTCTCTCTTCCCCAACCCTAACTAGTTGCTTCTAAGAATCCTAAGTTAAGAACATTACACTGACAATATTTATTACTGTGATTAATATACACAAATAATATTACAATTTAAGGACTCATTTTATGCTACCCCGACTGCGGAGCTGGTTGGCACCGACAAGGTAAAACACAGTAATCGGTATTAAAATACAGCATTTTTTTAGTTTTTAATATTGAAAGCTTAAATAAGATGGCTGTACACATACTGTGGCAATATTAGAAATCAAAAAATCACAATCACATTTAAGCGCTTGTATGTAACAATGGACAGGTATTACATCACACAAATAAAAAGCATAACTTACTGCTTCCTCACCATTCTGCTGTGCCACCTCAGCAGTGGGCAGAGAGAATAGAAGTGCCACTCTCTTCTTTCCTCGCCTCTTACACACACAGCTATCGCCTTACCACATCCATGCATATTCACGTTCTGTAAGGACCGCCGTCCACTATCTGATCGCATCAGCTTGTTTGCAGGTGCTACAGATACTAACATTATATTTATTTTTACAGTGTTTGCAGGTGCTACAGATACTAACATTATATTTATTTTTCACCATACTAACCTCTCATTTGCTCCACCTAAGCGACTCTTTCTTAATTCTGTTCACTATTCCAAAATCAGTGTTGCGTTCACTCATATTTGTTAATTCGTTACTTTTATCGTAAGCAGTTAAAGTCATTTGAGATCATAATACACGCCTACCATTCGCAAGACTCGCTTAAATCGCAAACAGAAGTTATATTTTTTCAGTCCACTTCACCAATCTTAGAGTTTTTTCCAAAAAAATACCCCTCCCCGCCGCGCACTCGTCTGACCTACCCGATTAGATTGATAAATTTTATATTTAAGTTAGTTATTATCTATATCTGATGATGAGAGGGACTGCTCCTCTCGAAACTATAGTAGTAATTAATAACTTATTGTGTGTATTACAAAGTTAAAACATATTTTAAATTACAAGTTACATTGTTCATTTTATCTTCTACAATGCTTCTAATTTCTCAACCTTAAAAAGTTTATTCCATAATATTTTACTCTCCTAATTGTGATGAATGTTCTTACATTGTACATGCTAATAATCTGTGTTTAAAAAATTAATTAAAACAAAAATATACATTAAAGTCACTGTCAATACCAGGACTCCATTTTATACTGCTATTAAAAACTCTCCCATAAAATGAGGATTTTGTGTGTTACAATGTTTTGTTGATTAAGACTCAATGCCTTCAGTTGCTGAACACGTTTATTGATTACATTACATAAATATATTCCATTAATGAATCTATTATATTTTCTGTGTGCTTAGAAATAATTAATCATGAAGACGGTTGACTTACTCAAAGTATTCTTTGTTTTCAAATACATTACAGTATAAAAAATACAATGGCCCCTAAATGTGTTAGTCACTACTTTATACAGTATATGTGAGCGATCCTTGAGCTAGTCCAATTTATATAGTCTTCTGTCTGAACTCCAGGCCACCGTAAACCGTATGTTCACGTATTTCAGACTTTATTTAAGAATTTACAATAATCTTTTGGCAAAAAATATGTAGAAATTGAAAATTTCATTTGATATTTGCAATCAATCAAGACTTGATGCATTTTGAGCTCAATCATAATATAAGTGACGTTACGAGAAGTTTTTTAACATTGATTTTTTAATATCGGAATAAATTTTTGAGATTTCCCAATTCTGTTACATAAGCTGGAAATTCCAACCTAGGTAGGTACCTGCTTGTGTGCAGTCAGTGCTTTGAAATAAGCTGCACTTCACTAGTCTAGTAAATCTTGTAATATTCCTGTCACAATTATTATTGTACTATTCATATATAAGAGGGGCATAAAATCAAAGGCAGTAATATCCCATTGAGATGTTTCTGAGATAAATACAAAAAACCTCTCACTACTCGAGGAATTTTCTCTGGAATCTATGTGGTGTATAAATAAATATTTAACTTCTAAAAATGGATATTGCTGTGTTTGCTGCTAAATAGCGGGTATTGTTGCTCTCGCTATTTACATAATTGGCTATATTTGCTGTGATGTTTTAGTCTAAAATCGACATTAAACCAGTTTAGTATGAAGCGGCCATTTTGTCACGTGACATCCTTGGGGGTTGATTGATGTATAAATAAATATTTAACTTCTAAAAATGGATATTGCTGTGTTTGCTGCTAAATAGCGGGTATTATTGCTCTCGCTATTTACATCATTGGCTATATTTGCTGTGATGTTTTAGTCTAAAATCGACATTAAACCAGATTAGTATGAAGCGGCCATTTTGTCACGTGACATATCCTTGGGGGTTGATTGATGTATAAATAAATATTTAACTTCTAAAAATGGATATTGCTGTGTTTGCTGCTAAATAGCGGGTATTGTTGCTCTCGCTATTTACATCATTGGCTATATTTGCTGTGATGTTTTAGTCTAAAATCGACATTAAACCAGATTAGTATGAAGCGGCCATTTTGTCACGTGAATATCCTTGGGGGTTGATTGATGTATAAATAAATATTTAACTTCTAAAAATGGATATTGCTGTGTTTGCTGCTAAATAGCGGGTATTGTTGCTCTCGCTATTTACATAATTGGCTATATTTGCTGTGATGTTTTAGTCTAAAATCGACATTAAACCAGATTAGTATGAAGCGGCCATTTTGTCACGTGACATATCCTTGGGGGTTGATTGATGTATAAATAAATATTTAACTTCTAAAAATGGATATTGCTGTGTTTGCTGCTAAATAGCGGGTATTGTTGCTCTCGCTATTCACATAATTGGCTATATTTGCTGTGATGTTTTAGTCTAAAATCGACATTAAACCAGATTAGTATGAAGCGGCCATTTTGTCACGTGACATATCCTTGGGGGTTGATTTCTGTATAATAAAATATTTAACCTTGCTAAAAATGGATATTGCTTGTTGCTGCTAAATCGCGGGTATGGTTGCTCTCGCTTTTTACAACCTCATTGCTATATTTGGATGTGATGTTTAGTCTAAACTCGACATTAAACCAGATTAGTATGAAGCGGCCATTTTGTCACGTGACATATCCTTGGGGGTTGATTGATGTATAAATAAATATTTAACTTCTAAAAATGGATATTGCTGTGTTTGCTGCTAAATAGCGGGTATTGTTGCTCTCGCTATTTACATAATTGGCTATATTTGCTGTGATGTTTTAGTCTAAAATCGACATTAAACCAGTTTAGTATGAAGCGGCCATTTTGTCACGTGACATCCTTGGGGGTTGATTGATGTATAAATAAATATTTAACTTCTAAAAATGGATATTGCTGTGTTTGCTGCTAAATAGCGGGTATTGTTGCTCTCGCTATTTACATCATTGGCTATATTTGCTGTGATGTTTTAGTCTAAAATCGACATTAAACCAGTTTAGTATGAAGCGGCCATTTTGTCACGTGACATATCCTTGGGGGTTGATTGATGTATAAATAAATATTTAACTTCTAAAAATGGATATTGCTGTGTTTGCTGCTAAATAGCGGGTATTGTTGCTCTCGCTATTTACATAATTGGCTATATTTGCTGTGATGTTTTAGTCTAAAATCGACATTAAACCAGTTTAGTATGAAGCGGCCATTTTGTCACGTGACATATCCTTGGGGGTTGATTGATGTATAAATAAATATTTAACTTCTAAAAATGGATATTGCTGTGTTTGCTGCTAAATAGCGGTTATTATTGCTCTCGCTATTTACATCATTGGCTATATTTGCTGTGATGTTTTAGTCTAAAATCGACATTAAACCAGATTAGTATGAAGCGGCCATTTTGTCACGTGACATATCCTTGGGGGTTGATTGATGTATAAATAAATATTTAACTTCTAAAAATGGATATTGCTGTGTTTGCTGCTAAATAGCGGGTATTGTTGCTCTCGCTATTTACATAATTGGCTATATTTGCTGTGATGTTTTAGTCTAAAATCGACATTAAACCAGATTAGTATGAAGCGGCCATTTTGTCACGTGACATATCCTTGGGGGTTGATTGATGTATAAATAAATATTTAACTTCTAAAAATGGATATTGCTGTGTTTGCTGCTAAATAGCGGGTATTGTTGCTCTCGCTATTTACATCATTGGCTATATTTGCTGTGATGTTTTAGTCTAAAATCGACATTAAACCAGATTAGTATGAAGCGCCCATTTTGTCACGTGACATATCCTTGGGGGTTGATTGATGTATAAATAAATATTTAACTTCTAAAAATGGATATTGCTGTGTTTGCTGCTAAATGGCGGGTATTGTTGCTCTCGCTATTTACATAATTGGCTATATTTGCTGTGATGTTTTAGTCTAAAATCGACATTAAACCAGATTAGTAGGAAGCGGCCATTTTGTCACGTGACATATCCTTGGGGGTTGATTGATTGAAGTGGATATTGCTACCTTTGCTGTTTACACTATGAGGATATTGCTTTGCTTTTAATAGTGATTTGGAAACGTGATTTTGAAAGGGATAGAGCTTTACATTCTAAATTAGTAATCTTCGATGAGTGCATTCAAAACATGCTTAAATTTTTTTTTCGATGTTGCTTGCTTATGCTTTTATACCTCTCACATCGTAATATTGTTTCATACAAATATTTAAATTTGCTTTTTTTTCCATAATATATGTTTACGTACAACTCACGCTTCAATGTACTGTGCACGCGCTTGCTACTTTCCATGTTCAATTATATTTTGATTCCAAACTAGAAGGTAGGTACCAACCAATTATTCTGCATATATTTTAAAATACCATTTTTTCCCCATCATTACTGACAGGGTTTCACCTGTAATGTAATGTCAAAAAATATGCAATTACCAAATATTCCAAGTCTTGCGCATCACTAGTGGGTGAACACATTGTTTATCACTAATATTTGTTCACTCGTTAGTCATTCAGCACCAGCCTGCCTGCATGGTCGGGTGTGTGGTCACAAGAGTTGAGCTCAAACACATTCAGAGAACCCATCTTGTGACAGTTGTCAAATGACATTTGGTGAAAGTGAAGAACCTTGTCTCATTCTCACTTTGCATTCAATCATTCGGCGACTTTATATTCATTACCGTTTGTTATCAAGTGCCAGTGTAGTGTTTGCCAATGACAGCAGGTGTACGTCAACTGATTCGAGCGTTACGCACACATGTGTGTGCAATACTAATACCACACAGAAGTGTTTTGTTTATAATTGTAAATTTTTGATTGGACAAAAGAAACTGGTAATTTTTTAGTTTGAACATTCTTTTAAAAATAAAAATATGGATCTCAGCGGTGTGTCACTGTTAAGCACTTCTTTGGCGGGCCCGAACCAATCCAGCGATGGACTCAGTTCGACGATGGATTTCACCACCACAACGACGCACATGGGTTTACGGGAGAAATTGTTTGGGGCCTTCTTCAAGGTACACGGATGATATCATGGATTCATCTTAACTCGGATATCATAAGGCATATTATTTATTAGTGTTGCGAAAATTGTCTTCACATCTTGCGAAAACTTTGTTTAAAAATTATTTGTATATGTTACAACAACCGGATGTTTAAATAACATTGTTGCTAATGTTTCGACAAAAAAATAAACACGTGTGCATTTTGTTAGTCTATTCGCTCTACTAGTTTTTTACTGTTTTGTAGCAGGTTACTTTTCCTGTTTTTTTGGGGTTGTTGAGAAATTTTTTTTGAATTCAGACAGTATTCATTTTATAGAACTTCATTCTTAATAAAAACTATAAAAAACACAATTTTTTAAATATTTTTAAATAAAAATTCTTGTTAAATATTTTTTTTTCCAAATCATTGGACAATTGTTTCGGCTGTTGATAATGCTCATCAGTTGATACTGCCTAGACAACCGAAATGATCGTCCATTTATTTGGAAAAAATTAAATTATAGATCCAAAAAAATATGTATTTAATTCTTTTGGTATTGATGTGATATATTTTGCTCGGATAATACAGGTTTAGGGCTTGAAGGGAATGGATAGTCGAAACAGGGCCCCTCTATATCTACATAAAAAAAGATCACAATTGATGTAGTTTGGAGAATACCAGAGTATCAATTATGGAGACGTACCTTCTTGGTGACTCCAGGAGTCAGTCCCAGCCCAAGTTGGGATAAACTGTCAAAACTAGATTGAAGCGCCATTTTAGATTAGCGAGACTTTAGGCCCCAATCCTCCTGGGATAAAGGAAATGATAATTATTATAAGAGGTAATTTCCACGCTACCGCAGACTTTTTAATCCACTTACTTCTTCTTCAGATTACATTTACTTCTTCTTCTGCTTGTGTTAGGACTATGTCCTATTGTTTCTCCTCCTCCTGCTCCTGGGACCAGCTGTCCCTCCATCGTTTTGGTAGTCTCCCTGGAGGCCTGCTACCTGCAGGTATCTCGTTCTTCGCTATTCTTACCACTCTTGTCGAATCAGCTTTGTCCATGTGGGTCTCTCCTGTATCTCCTTATATTTCATGACATCTTCATTGCTCCGAATTTCGGAGTTTTGTACTCTGCCTCTGATGATTTCTCCCGCGATGTATCAGAGAGTTTTCATTTCAGTGGTTTTAAAGAGGTTCTTCGTTCTCGTGTTGTCAGCTCTTGTTTCAATTCCATATGTCACGATCATCGGTCTTACACAGGTTTTCATTTTACTCTATCAACATGTGTTTGTTTCTCCACAACAGTAATTCTCAAGCATCCCGCTACAATGGCATTTTTATTTGCTTGTTCTCTGACTTCTTCATAAAGATCAGTACTGATATTTCTACGCCCAAGTACTTGAATTGCGTTACTTGCTCTATTGTTTTATTATCTACTACAAGTTTGCAGCGTGCTGGCTGTTTTGAAATTACCATTCTTTTTGTCTTGTCTATGGAGATTTTCATGTTAAATTGTAATTTCAATTTTTACTTCACTGTATTTTGCACATTTTACAACAAATTTTCCAATTTCCGCGTATATAGTCCTATCAATTATCCGTTTTTTAAATAAAAGAATGCAAAATCGAAGTCAATAATTGTTGACACACGCAGTTTAGGACATAGTGTCTTTGAACAATTTTTATTTTACCATTCAATTCAAATCTTTCTGGCATCCATGAAACTGTGTAAACCATCGCTTTGAGTATCTGATATCAGCAGCTGTGAAAGCAAATAATGGATCTTTCCATTTCAAGGAAGCTGTTAGGGTACGATACGAGCGGTGAGCGGCATAGCGTCAGAGTGTCAATGTAGTAATTAGGGTCGCATTGATGACAGAGTAGTGAGCTTGGTTATATCGTGGCCGGCGCCCCTCACTACTGTGCCGCATTGACACTGCCGCTTGTATCGTATCTGAGGCCTTATGGTGTGAATAGAGAATATGTGTATTTTGCACTGAAGCGCTTGATCTGACATAAATTCCACGATAATGAGACATGTTTGGGGAAGATAAAAGTTGAGATCGTATAAAAAAACTGAAAGTATTACCTATTTATTTGGTGCCACTACCTATATTGTATCTAATCTATAATCTAGATAGGAAATATTGTTTATAAGCGAACCATATAATATTGTATCCAAGAAGATAAAATGCTAGGGTGACCACAATGCTTGCATAAGATTTTATTTAAAAAATGTTTTAACAATTCACCGTGATTATGGCAAGGATTTTTTTTAATTAAACGACATTTAAGTTGACAGTATCAGGTACCAGAAGTCACCTCCTGATGGCTGACCTAAAAAGATGTATGAGAAACGTAAAACCATCAAAAACAGGGATGATAGTCTGATCTAGCTCTTGATTTGAAATGCATACTAAATTTTATTTTTCTATATTTTTATTATATAAATACCTCGGGTCTCTTATATCTTTTATCTTATATATTTATTAAAAAATGAATAAAATAAAACATAAATTTAAAAAATCTTTACACAGGTCAACCGCTGAGAGCTTTGGTATGACTCATATCATTCTGTTATCATCCTATGGAATTATAAATAATTGTAAATAATCAATAATAAATAATCCACCTCAATGCAATTATAAATAATTGCAAATGAGAGAGAAATATACCCAAATAATTCTTTTTGCAAGAGTCATACAAACCTGTCAGCGGTTGACCTAAATTATTATCTTTTTGTAACTTTATCTACGAATTAGGTAGGTACTTCACCTACGTCAGTGTCTGTGAATAATTGTCTTTATTGTCTCTTGAAGCTGGCGTTATCGCCTCATGATTAGTGTTATAATAAGAGTGTTATATAACTGTGGATTCCGTTTGTCTATTTGTATGATTAGTTTTGAAGATTCTAAATAATACTAAGGTAAAATCAAATTATTTAGGGCTTTAATGGATCTTTGCCCGCGGATGCTTCAAATAATAGTGTGGTTATTATCGACATAAGTGGGTTATTTTCCCAGATTAAGTAATATTGTCAGTGAACAAAATTATTTAATAAGGTCTTAATTAATCAGTAACACTCGGTGATGTAGTTATTGCGAATGATTTAATTTCACAAAAAACATTCATTTTAAAAAATATATAATTTTACAGCCGTAGACTGTGTACTCAGTTGAATAGTACTTAAAAGATTATCTTCCGAATCTTATTTACGATTCCCTATCACCCGAGGACACTGGTATCTCTCCATCATACTGACATACACACACACATGAGTGCTGTGTTGGCAATAAAACCTGATGATTGTCTTTATATTGGTAATCGTTTATAAATAATACACAACTGGTTTATAAAATAAAAAATAACTATGAATACGTCAGATTAAACTTGGAATGTTGGAAATGGCATCCCAATAACTCGAGTACAGTAGCCGGCAAACATCTTGAAATTTTTTGGCGTAGTGGGGGAAAGTTTGCGCATGTACCATTCCACCAACCCAAATTTTGTCTTCTGCTCATTCCCCCACTACACCAAAAAATTTCAAGAAGTTTGCCGGCAACTGTGCACTGATGAAGTTTGATAATTTAATTCCCGGAATGTCTGCCCGTGACGCAATTGTGTCGAAATTTCGTGAGTATTCGTTTTTGAACTAGTAGTTGCGTAAATTTGCTGTTTTGCTGCTAATATTCCGGCGGCCGCCGATCTGCCGGAACTAGTTACGGGGTTAACGGAAATTTTAACCGGTGACACGCTATCCGTTACTTGAGATTTGTATCTGATTACGTCAATGATTGGCAACTGATTTTTTGCAATTCTACGGGCAACCATCAGTACTAGAAAAATTATATCTTGGTTATTAATCACCAATATAATTACTTACAAATCCCAAATAACTACCGAAAATGACCGGTTAAAATAACTGTTTAACCTTCACTGGCCAGATTACAAAATTACAGATTAAGATTACAAGATTACAGATTTTTGTACCATATCTAGATTAATATCGGATCTCTTCTTCGTTTCTTTTGGAACCGGTTCCACTCTCGAAATTTATGCTATCCTAAAAATAAGTTCATGACAGGAAATAAAACACATTCTTTATTACATTCGTTAAATTTACTTGAGGTGCGTTATAAAGGGGACTATAAATATGAGTGAGTTAATTAAACGTGTGAAATCAAAAACAAATATTTTATTATATATGTTCCGCAAACTTACCTCGAAAAGAGTAAAAACCGAAAAACAAGGTTACGTTTTGCGATACAGTATCGAAACCGACCAGTAAGGTTTCGAATTGCAATTGAACGTAGTTATGCAGAAAAGCGCCAGCCACAAAAAACTCAAACTGAGATAAAAGCACTTTTGTCTAAAATTGGAATAATCAAATCTACACAAAACCTAGAATATTCTTTACTTCAAAAAATATAAAGAATATATAAATGCCAATTTCTAATAACTTTAAAGTAAATTAAAGTGCGGATTTTTAGAAATATTAGTGATTTTTGAACTGTCTGATCGTACTATGTGAATTATGCATTCTGCAGAAAACGGCCAGAGCCACAAAAGAACTCAAACTGAGATAAAACCCCTTTTGTCCAAAAATGAAATGATCAAATCTAGACAAAAACTAGAGAGTTTTTTACTTCAGAAAATTATAAATAATATATAAATACAAATTTCTAATAACTGTAAAGTGGATTTAAGTGTGGATTTTTAGAAATATTAGTGTTTTTTCAACTGTCTGGATCTTATTATGTCAAATATGCATTCTGCAGAAAACGGCCAGGGGTACTTATCTGTTATGAATATCTAGTAATTACATTTATATTTGTAGGGGTTTTTTATTATCACCATGTGAATATGTATTTTTTAAACTTTATAATAATACTAAATATATAATTAAATAATATACATAGGTAATAATTTTTATAATATACATTTTATATTCATTTTAGGAAGTTTTTATCATCTGCCAGAGACTCTGAATAAGTGTAGCTATGCTATATTTAATGTATATAAAAAAACCAGAGCTACCGAAAACTATGTGTATATAATTATTACGCTGTATTATTTTATATTTAATAGGTAAGGTTATTATTAAGAATATCTAGTTTATAGATTTAGGTATATTCCTGTGGGATTATTATAATCACCATAAATTAAATTAAATGAAAAATTATTTAAACTTTATAGTTAACCGACTAAACATCACACTATTTACCCGAAGGGGTAGGCAGAGAGGATAGAACTCCAAAATCTTCTGTCTACCTATTTCATATTTAGTGGATTTCTTATAACTAACAAAATTAGAATGAAGGATATTTATTTAGAAATTAAAGAAGAGATTAGAACAGTGATTGAAAAATTCATAAACCTAAGTGTAACAAAAGGAAATGTACCAGGTGAATTGAAAATCTCAATTATCAGACCGATATACAAATCAGGGAATCATTAATAATTTACGAACTACAGACCCATAGCAATTCTGTCATGTATTGATAAAATAATGGAAAAGGCGATAATCGAGCAAATAAATATTTTTCTACAAAAAACCAAATAATTAAGGATGCATAATATGGATTTCAAAAAGAAAAAAGTATAACCAAACTACTGTTTAGGCCCGGTTGTTTCAAGTTGGATTAAAGTAAGCGTTCAACTAAAGCATAGATTTTTACGAAAACGGATCGTCTGATTGGTGGAGAACGTAAAAATTTATGCTTTAAAAGAACGCTTACTTTAATCCAACTTGAAACAACCGGCCCTAACTTGAAATAATGATGAAATAAACAACTATTATCCGACATTTTAGCAACTAAATCTACCATAAATCTACCTCTACTAACCATTTTTAAATTATTTTGAAAAGTTTGTGTTCATAAAATATTAGGTCCTTACATATGAAATTGGAGTTTAGTATGGGAGGAACATAAAGCCGATTTTTTTTTATTATAATATATTTATTTAATCAAAGTATGTACCATTGCTATCTATGCACTTTTGTCATCTCATAGGTAGTTCATCGACCCCTTTACTAAAAAAACCATTCGGACGGGAATCAATAAAATCTTGGAAGGCGGTTTGGACTGCCCCATCGGAGTTGAATTTTTTCCTTTGCAAGAAGTTATCCAAATTTCGAAAAAAATGGTAATCTGTTGGGGCAAGGTCCGGAGAGTACGGTGGATGTCTTAGACATTCCAATTGAAGCTCCTCTAATTTGGTAGCCGTCTGTTGTGCAGTGTATGGTCTAGCGTTATCATGAGCAGCAGTGGCCTAGAGCGATTAACCAGCCTCGGTTGTTTAGCAGCTAGCTTTTCCATCATGGTTTGCAGTTGCTGACAATAGACATCTGCCGTAATCGTCTGGCCAGATTTAAGAAAGTTGTAGTGAACGACACCAGCACTAGTCCACCAAACGCTCACAAGTAACTTTTTTGGAGTCAATTTTCGCTTGGGGCATGGTTTGGCTGGTTCGGCAGGGTTCAGCCATTGCAATGAGCGCTTCCGATTATCGTATAGGATCCACTTTTCATCACAGGTAATGATTCGATTTAAAATCCCTTCATTATTGTGCCGGTTGAGTAATGCAACGCAGCAGTCAACGCGCGTTTGTTGATTTGCTTCACTCAATTCGTGAGGTACCCACCTTTCAAGCTTTTTCACCTTACCAATTTGCTCAAGTGGATTAAAACAGTTTTATCACTAACACCGCAGCCTGCAGCTAACTCGGATGTGATTTGCGATGGATCCGCTTCCACAATAGCCTTCAATTCTTCATTATCAACTTTGGTCTCCGGCCGTCCACGGGGCTTGTTCTGCAGGTCGAAATTTCCAGAACGAAAACGTTGGAACCAAAA
>JADDOH010014942.1:0-64813 GCA_016648135.1 Agrypnia vestita | reverse complement strand
GCGAGGAAGTAAAAATACATAGGTATTTAAATGTGCCAAATGAGTCCTTTGTGTGGTATTGTAAAGTAGAAATTAAAATAAAAAATGTTTGATTGAGAGTAAAATATCTCGCATGGGACCCGATAAACTAGCCTGACCGCGCCGCCTGTATGTACGCAGCCCGCGCGTGTGATGGAAAAAACCCGGCGCTATGATAGCGCCGCGCGGCTGAGTGGGGCCACAGCGAATATTTTTGAACTCTGATTACGGACGTTACAGACGTCCTGGTGAGCTGAAGCATTTTTTATTGTGTTCCTCATGTGAACATCTATGGGAGTGATATGTTTTTGCGGGTGGGAAAGTGCGCGAGCGCACTTTATTTGTGGCGGCATTTTGGCTGCCTATTACGCAATTAATATCTATCCGACATACTTGAAAATATCACCGAAGGATGCGCTTGGTTGAGATCTATCTAATGGTATAATTTAGAATCTCGTAAAATCACGTTTTCTATTTTTTATGACCTGATTAAAATTCGAGCCTTCACGGTTGACTTTTGATGCAGTTTCTAAGTATGTAGGATCTTGCAGGTCCACTGACTGTGTCATAAGCCTTTGCAAGGTCAGGCTATATCAGGTGACACAGTTCTGACCCCGTGGGGCTCAGGCAAAACATGTTATAATTTATTTTGATTTTAAATTAGGGCGGGCCCGGCTTACTTTCCCAGAGCACCGTAAGATGGCGGTCGCACGTCGCGCGTTGCGACGTTTTACCGTGAGGCGGCGACAGTCGCGCCGCGCGTGGGGTTGAGAGGGTAGGAGAGTAGACGCCAACGGCCATTGTTATTGTTTTGTGACGCATTTTTGCGGCTGTGTAATCTTTTATCACTTGTAAAGATAATAGATAATAAATAGTTTTGCTACCGGCGGTCACCTGTTGCACATTACGTGCGGTGACTTAGACGCCCTGTGGACCGCTTTCATATGTGTTTTTACTGCTATTCTGCACCCTATATGGATTCCTACTTGGTAAAGATGGCGGCTGAGAATATACGGGCCAGCCTCTGCAATCTCCTGTGCTTCTGGAACCCCGCGACGGACGATTCTCTATGAGGCATTTCGCATTCAAGGCGAAAGGCTCTGCACTACACGGAAGTGTTACCCCTGTGTCGTCTCCGAAGCGGGCCGTGACTTACAACCTCGGCCTTCTGAAGCAGGCTTGATGGAACCGCGCAAAATTTATCAGTTCCCGTGCGGAACAGAAGCTTTTTTAGAAAAACAATGGAACCTTTGTTTCCCCTCACAAACTTTTTAATTAAAATCTTATCCCCTGCAACGCCGGGTACGAACAGTTAGTCATTTATATTACTGGAACACTAATTTCAACTTAATAAAATATTGACATTTAATTGTCACAAAAATTTAAAATTGAAATTGAAATTGAACTTTCAAAAACATTTTTGAGCGCATTTCCCTCCAACTCCCTCCAACAAAAATATTGTAATTAGGTATGAACAACATCAATATGTTGAGACATGTAGAAACTATATCAGCTGTGTCCACAAGATTGCAAAGTGGAAGTAAATATGCAGCTTTTTAAATATTTATTTTTCAGTAATAAAAGGCTCATTTATTAATTAAAAGGCAGTCACTTTATCACTGACACTTTTTATTACGGAAATATAGCATTTTATATTCCAACCAGCTGCGACCCATCAAAAATGACAGAACATTGGTTCGCGTCTTTGCAAAGCTCTAGTGTATATTTGTAGTATATTTTTGACGGTAGAAACATGCGTTAAGCGGCCGATTTGATCTCCGACCGTTTAATTTGTTTTTCTTTGGCACTAAATTACTGACGTTACTCGGGGACAGACAGATAAACGGATGAACGGACGAACAGACCGACGGACAGACAGACATACGGACAGAAAAATAAATTATTATATTTAGATATGTATATGTATGTATATGTCTTAGAAAGGTAGACATATTTTTTTTTGTTTATTTAATTTATGGTACAATGGCAGTTCTTATATTAGGTCCTTACATATGAAATTGGTGTTTAGTATGGGAGGAACATAAAGCCGATTTTTTTTATTATAATATATTTATTTAATCAAAGTATGTACCATTGCTATCTATGCACTTTTGCCATCTCATAGGTAGTCCATCGATCCCTTTACTAAAAAAACCATTCGGACGGGAATCAATAAAATCTTTGAAGGCGGTTTGGACTGCCCCATCGGAGTTGAATTTTTTCCTTTGCAAGAAGGTATCCAAATTTCGAAAAAAATGGAAATCTGTTGGGCTAAGGTCTGGAGAGGACGATGGATGTCTTAGACATTCCAATTGAAGCTCCTCTAATTTGGTAGCCGTCTGTTGTGCAGTGTGTGGTCTAGCGTTATCATGAAGCAGCAGTGGCCTAGAGCGATTAACCAGCCTCGGTTGTTTAGCAGCTAGCTTTTCCATCATGGTTTGCAGTTGCTGACAATAGACATCTGCCGTAATCGTCTGGCCAGATTTAAGAAAGCTGTAGTGAACGACACCAGCACTAGTCCACCAAACGCTCACAAGTAACTTTTTTGGAGTCAATTTTCGCTTGGGGCATGGTTTGGCTGGTTCGGCAGGGTTCAGCCATTGCGATGAGCGCTTCCGATTATCGTACAGGATCCACTTTTCATCACAGGTAATGATTCGATTTAAAATCCCTTCATTATTGTGCCGGTTGAGTAATGCAACGCAGCAGTCAACGCGCGTTTGTTGATTTGCTTCACTCAATTCGTGAGGTACCCACCTTTCAAGCTTTTTCACCTTACCAATTTGCTTCAAGTGGATTAAAACAGTTTTATCACTAACACCGCAGCCTGCAGCTAACTCGGATGTGGTTTGCGATGGATCCGCTTCCACAATAGCCTTCAATTCTTCATTATCAACTTTGGTCTCCGGCCGTCCACGGGGCTTGTTCTGCAGGTCGAAATTTCCAGAACGAAAACGTTGGAACCAAAAACGCACTGTGTTTTCTTTTGCGGCACCGTCGCCATACACATCATTAATCCTTCGAGCCGTTTCTGGAGCACTGGTGCCACGGTGGAACTCGTACTCGTAAATAACGCAATATTTCAAGTTTTTCATTTTGTAAACTGAGTGACGCAAAGAAAAAAACAATTGAATTATAATTTTCAAAACACAAATGCATGAGTAAATAGCTGTATAAATTTGGATTTGGAATTCCTAACCAAAGAGAAGTTATTTGAGATCAAATTTGCCAGTACGGCAAAATGCCAATTCCATATGTAAGGACCTAATATTAAATAAAGTGCTCTTTTTATTCACATGCTGTGTTTTCATTTGAATGAATGACATCTGTCATACAATGTTATGCCTGTGGTTGGCGGCCATTTTGAATCAGTGCCCAGGCCTTATTGTCTAGGAGGTATTTGGTTTGACTGCCAAGGATGTCATTAGTCCAACTAAAATTATTGCTGTCCAGAAGGGAGGGGAGGGGGGGGGTACGATTCTCGTCTTGTCTCGGGGCATGGCGAGTTCCGGAGCAAACTTCGTGATTCGGGACTCTCCGCTGCACCGAAGTGTGCTTGTGGGCGGGTGCGACAGATACCGGGACATATCCTTTGGGTATGCGAGCTGTTAAATGATGCCATGGATATGCTTGGGGGGTTGGAAGAAGTGTGGCATCGTTCCCTTAGGAGCGATGACCTCATTGAGGATGGTACCAACCTCGGAATCTTCCGTGTGTTTTCTCGGACGTGGGTTTCACGCTGGGAGCTGCTCCGCGGGTGAGACTGTAGACGTCTAGACTGAACTATCCCGTTTACTGTTTTGTCCTTCCCTTTTTTTTGTGTCGCAATCCTAGGATTGGTCTGTAACAAGCATTCGATTTCTCCACTCCTCTCTGTCAGGTGCCAGTCTCTCTATTTCTTAGTAGGTGCTACAGCGCACATTTCCGATAATCTGGTCTATGTAGCTTGATCTCGGGCGGCCTCTACCATTGTTGCCTTTAGCATTTCCCTCGGTGATGGTAAAAAGCAGGCCCGGATGTCTTATATTATGTTCTATCCAAATTGCTCGTTGTTGGGCGATTCTTTTCAGGAACCGCCTCTTTTCGCCCATCCTGCCCAACACCTCGTCGTTTCGGATATGTTCTGGTCAATGAATCCTCGACATGCACCTGTAGCACCACATCTCAAAGGCCGCTGGCCTCCCGGACATGCTCTGGCCGAAGGTCCATATTTCGCTGCCATACATTAGCACACTCCAGACAAGAGTTTTAATCAAGTTCTTTCTAACCTTTAAATCAATGTTGGGGGATTCAAGGTTCTTGGATTTTTTGTTGAAGGCGACTTTTGCATGTTGTATCCTTCCCCTATAGGGAGAGTATCCCGATGTCCTTTCTACCTGTCCCTCCTTCCCATTCAATCCACCATTGCCTTAATTCTGCTTAAATTTTATACTTTGTATTTTTTGATAATTAGGTAAGTATATTGTTTTCTGCATTTTTAATAAAGAAGTTGTGTCGAGTTCTGGAGGAAGAACAGTGAATGGACTTTTGCGGCCTGAATCTTGCGGCGTCACCCTTTGCACGACATCGCATGGGAAGGGCCATTAGTGAAAAAATTGTCAACTTGGCGACGTATAAGTAGAGCCGATATGGGAGCATTCACTCATAAAACGGTCTTGGAAATGCGGTGGGTGTCCATTCGCTGTAAGAAAATGCTTTCCCCCAAACGCATCAAAGTCGCTGATTAGTGTAAGCGGCTCACACTGCGGTCAGCTAAATCAGAGGCACTCTGCAAGCTGGTAGTATCAAGGAGCTACCAAGTTTGCGGAACATACTTTCAGCATTGTGGGCCCAACGATGTGGAATCAGCTGCCTCCAGTGTTGCGATTCATGGAAAATCAAGAATCTTTCAAGAAGAGGCTAAAAACTCATTTCTTTAAGATTTCAAATCTGTAAAGTGCCCTTGAAGCATCTTTCACGCAATAACGGCAATTTAAATAATTATCATAAACATAACACTTCTTGGATACCAGCCATCATTTTGCATTCAAACCGAAGATCTTACCTTATCCTATCCGATGCACGTCTTGTCAAAGAGGCACTCATGCTCTATAGGCACCCAGTGAATGCATAAATAGAGATGATGGTCTCAAATTAAAAACATCATGGTATCCGGCGTCAAATTAAAAACTTTATAACCATTAATTTAGAAAGCAGCGTTGTGACACCCTGACGGGACTCCCAACCATTCCATTGTGTCGCATTTCTATTGATGGTCGAACCATTATTTTAAACCGTTATTCATGAAAGTTGTATGCGATTGTATGGACGTTTGGTAAATGAGATATAACTTGTCTGGTACACATGATTGCCTGTCGAATTTGCGAAAAATCACTTACCAATCCAATGATACAATCAGATCTCTGATAACTTTTATTGTGTTACTGGTTAAAATACCATCACTATGTATTTCCCCACCTTTTTTCTTCATATTCTCACACAGTATATCTAAACATTTACTCAAACATATCTCTTTAATCTTCATTTCCATCCCTGCTATAATATTCCATCCTCCATTCTATCTTCCTCTCGATAAACTGCAACTACCTATTTCTTCAAATTCATCATCATGCATAAATTATTTGAAACCTCATCAGTGCGGACATCTTTTGTTCATACTTAATATTCACAGGCTTCTTCAATTGATATAGCAGGGTTCTATTTTTCCATCCCAGAATTTTTTAAATTAGTAGCGATGGTATTTTAACCGCTGACACACTAACCGTTATTTGAGATTTGTATCTGATTGTGTTGATGATTGGAAACTGATTTTTTGCAGTTCGTTGTTAAAAACAACAATATCAAAAACAATATCTTAGTTATCAATCACCATTACAATCATATACAAATAACCGGTTAAAATAACTGATTAACCATCACTAAATTAGAAAAAACATAAGCTTATTTACTTTTTGTATATTCTGCTCTTGTTTTATTATTCAACATTATCATTCATTAAACCATTTTCTCTTTATAATATATCTTGAACAAAGAGGTTTATACCATTACTAGAGGCTCTTTACTTAGCAATGTTTTGAGGAAATATTCAAAAGCGATGATGCAATATTATTAATATTTTAGCAGATGTGGTTGGTGCAAAGCTGATCTGTTTTTTTACTTATACTTATTTAATTTTTGCGAGACGAGTAGTATCAATCTCAAGACATTGATATAAGTAAAAAAACAAGTGAGTTTTAATTTTGGTACGTGATTATGGGGTACTGTAAATTTACTTCTGAAGCAATAAATATAAAATATAGGGAGCCCAATGTACTACTCTGAACAGTTCGACATGAAAATAAATAAGGGAGAGTTAAAAGAAGTTATGTTTACATTCTTGTACATTAAATATATTTTTTATTCTGTATATAACTTGATCCTTATGGGAGACTTGGTACACGAGATTTACAGATCTGTAAACATTGCATTATTTTTAACTTGCAATATTAGTAGTCTCTAGTATCCGATAACTTTCTAAAGTAGTGACATCAGTCAGACTTGACAACTGCACAGATCGCAGACGTTTGCTGTTTGTTGCTGAAGACACATTACTTTCATTACTTTTTATTTTGATTAAATAGTTATTTAGATAAGATATCGGAGGTGGTTAAGTCTCTAATACAAGTCATTATCTACGTAGTTTTCAATTTTGCACAGAAAAAGGAGAGATGTGAGACTTGATCCCCCGGATCGAGTGTCCCTTATTGATTTTTTTCTTTTCTTTTGGGATCCAGTATGTCTAGAGTATATAGAACGAGAAAAGGAAACAGGTAGGTACTTAAAATGAGAGTCAAAAGTAAAGATGTTAAGTCAGTTTAATGAACACAATAACAATTTCAACACATTTAACTGCCTACCTACCTAAGTATATCACGTGTCCATAAAATATGGCAGACATGTTCCCCTTGGATGAAATCATCCATAGTGTGGGGATCAAGTCTGTCATGTATATGGGACACTTGGTACCATTCCCTTCCTCTACTGTATAATTACAAAATTTATAAACCAATGTAAATGGTTATTACACGAAGTATACCCAATTAAATTCCACGCCTTTGAGTATAAAGACACTCGAAATATGTTATACAATAAGGGAATTAGAGATAAAAAACAAAAGGGGGGAATCAAGTGGCCCCAGTCTCCTACACACATTTTTTTATTTCTTGTACATTAGACTTTTTTTCTTATGATTATGAATCACAAGAGTTCAAAAATTACAATGAAATATAGAATACCTGACTTTTTTATTTTATTTTACATCAGCAGAATACAGAATACAAAGTACACAAAAAAACAATACATTACTCATTTCAAACTCAGCTTACTATCCAAATTACAAGTGTCTTGATATTTATTAATGCACATAATATCATTTGCAATAAATTATATTATGTGTTCTAGGGGTTCAGGTTATTGTTGTGAGAAGAAAATGGTTGTGTAGGAGTGACCTTTTAAATGGCCATGGGACATATGCGCTTATATACCCAGTGAAGTTGTTAGCGGTCCTTTTTAAACTATTAGTAAAAGTAAAAAAAAAAAATGCTATGTACGGTTTCACCTTCATATTCAAATCAGTACTTCAAAACAAATATAGTATTTATACATTTCCTTGCTTTTTTACTTTGATTTCCAAATATTAATATTTTTCCTTACATGTTACATGTTTCGTGAGCTAACTCTAATGTAGATTTATTTTATCGTTGTTATAGGAATTTGACCTAAACTATACAATACGTCACCCAAAGGAAGTGATAGTTTTATTATCTGAGCCTTTAATTAGTTGAGTGAATGAGTATGAATCAACCTTTCCGCCATTAATGTGTTAAAGAAAAAAGCGTTTGAAAATGAAACATACATATAATTAGAAATTGTATACAATATATTCATTTCAAATTTAAAAAATAATAATTTTACGAAACCAAATAAGAGCAAGTTCACTTTAAACTTCAGATCTTGTGTCTGCATTACTTTCAAGTTATCCCAGCAGGCCTTATGATTAAATCACGGTTGCATACCAATATTTGCCGGTCCGAAATGGCCGCAGAAGAATGTCAGGTCAGATCCATGAAACGAGAAATCCATTTCTTCAGAGTTCGAGTTTTTTAACCACTTTTGACATGGCTTTTTCTTTAGCTTTTTCATACAGCGGCATCAATTTTCCTTCCTTGGCTAGAATTTTTAAAAGTTCTACAATGAACGCCATGTAGTTGTGTTTTCTTCGGGCAATCTCCGCTTGATTTCTTCTGTTCTTGGCGATTTCTGAATCAATCAGAATCTGCAGCCGGGCTATTTCATTCTTCTGAGCGTCTGTTTCCATTCCACTTTCTTCGGCTTCTCTCGATATTTCAAGAATCTGTCTTTCGTAAATCATTTTGCGATCGGTAACTAGGGCCATGAGATTAAAATGAATCTCACCTTCGCTGTATTTGTCAATTCTGTTTTTAATGACTTCCCTAAATACATCGATCCAGCTCTTTTCCGCCGGGATCGCCCCAAGGTCGATGGGGCCACTTTTCAGGCCGTCCAATTCGTACAATCTACCGTCGATCGGAATGTAACCTACAAAATGGAAAACATCATCGTCTTTGCCGGCCGCTTTCGAGTCGTATTCGAAAAGCGTCTGCCGCGCGAACGAATTATGTACAGTCCTTATCAATTCGGAATTGCTCAAGGTCAACCCCTTCATCTGGGGGTCGAAAGATTGGCTGAAATCACGCAGAGCGGAAAGAGTCTGTCCCAAAACAAGATCGGGGTGTTTACAGTTCATTAAGAGGTTAATGACAGCTTGTGTCGCGCAAGCGTTGTTCGTCACCTGTTTGGCGAAATAAATTTTGTCCAATCTGTTATCCTGGACCACAGAGCCGAGCGTTTCGTTGTCAGGTACCCATTTGAACAGAAATATTAGTCCGTGAATCGGCTGTAGCTTCTCGAAAGCCTCTTTATTGAGGCTCCATATCTCTTCAACTTCTACGCCTTTGACACCAAACTGCCGGATGAGTTCGGTGAAGACTCCTGGATCACTTTCGATTAAGCTCCAATTTCCTGCACTTTCAGTCATTTCTATTTAATAATTGATATACAAAACAGCTAACACGAATTGAAACAACGCGCACGATGACTTTATTTATCTATGATCTATGATGAATGATGACCACAGAAAAAAGTGGAACCGAGAAAACGATGACTTGAAAGATAACTTACGGCTATACGATTAACAAGACAAAATGACAAAATCACGTACGAGCTAATCAAGGGGTTTATTCCATAATTTATTTATTTTATTCAATGGACACAAATTATAACTACATTACAATACGTCAATATTTTTCAATATTATGTGTCTTGGTGGGTTAAACGCGTTGCAACGGGTAATATATAATTCCAATGAGGAAACGATTACTTATTCACAATAGAAAATTAAAGGAAAAAACAAGAAACACTTTTATCAGGATACTTTTAAAAAATCTTCATCATTGCATAACGTACGTAAATTTACAATCCATTTTATTTTATATACACGATATATTATGTACAGTATAAATTCTACCCTAAAATTAAAGATTACCGGGAAAATCAAGGTTCATAAAAAAGAGTAAAGATGAACTTTGTCTCTTGTTTCTTACTGTTTTTAAAAATCAATTAGGTACTTAGTGCGATTAAAATTTTTTTCAACCTTTAAAAAGCATTTTAAAATATTGATTTATGTTTTGTTTTAAATTATTTGAACTAAGAATCTCGCAGTTTATTGAAAAACATTTTATAAACAGTATTTTCTTGACAAACATGATATATACTTTTTAAGAATTTGAGGGTACAAGATTTTACCTAAGAATGGTATAGGTTTGCGCCTTAATTTTAGAGGTAATTAAATAGAAAATAATAAAGGACAAATACAGTGTAATCAAATTAACTTATCTAATAGTCCAATTTTAAAGTTGTTCCCATTCTCCCATATAATCCCTATCATTTCACCTTCGACCCGTGGCTGATACTCTGTTTTCTTTTGATATGCTTTCTCTCTCTTTATCTTATTACTAAACTTCTATGTAATTTGTAATGTAAATGTTTGTACTCAGGTTAGTTTATGTTATACTTTCCTGAACAAGGTTGGATTGATATAAGCCGATAGACATCGTATATTATACCAATAAGTGGCTTAAAAGCAAAATATTTATTTTCATTTCAATTGATAATATGTATTAAGTATTTTTTAATATTTAAAAAAAAAATCAGAGAATGCGAAAATGTTAAACGAGAATATTATTAGTTTTTTGTTGATGGGATAACAGAAATCCACATTTCTTGGGGTCTTTTTGTTTCTATTCATATTTGAGTTTGTCATATTTTTATACAAGTATATTTATCAACCTTTCGGTAACATTTTTCTTCAAATGGAGAGATGGCTCGGGAGTTTGCTTAGGTCGCTGGGGGTTGGGATGCAAATGGTCGACAATGCCCATGAGAGACTACAAATTTTCATTGATGATCAAATGAAATTTTCCTATATTTATAAAATTTTATAATGTTTTGGACCCAGTTTACTCGAATAAACGAAGAGGGCGGGAATTCCAGAAATATTGTGTTGAATTAAAAAAATTAATAACATGTCAAGGAAACTACCTGCTGTTAGAAGTAGCAAATTAATGCCTTTGTGATTTATTTTACTTAGATTATATGAGGGGTATAAAAAGTAAAAAGTAACTATACAAGGAAATTTTTTTGGAATCTATGAAACCTACATATTATTGGAAATAAGTTTTTAAATACAATTCCCACCTCAGTTTTCCTTTTATATAAGTGTGTAATTGAATACTTAATTTTTAAATATGGCTATTGCTGTGTTTGCTACAAAATAGTGGACATTGCTGCTTTTGCTATAAACATAATTGGATATTGCTGTCTTTGCTATGATTTTTCAGTCTAAAATCGACATCAACTCTCACTGTAGCAAGAAGCGGCCATTTTATTACATGACACAATCCTTGGGGGTTGATTGGTTGAAGTGGATATTGCTGCTTTTGCTTTTAATAGCGATTTGGAAAGGATAGAGCTACATTTCCTATAAAATCTCAAATTCGGTACATTCTAAATTTGTAATCCTCGGTGACTGCATTCAAAACATTTTTTATTTTTTTTTGGATTTTGCTGCCTTTTACACCCCTCATATAATGTAATAGAATGTCATCCATCTTTAGAAATGGTAACTTCGTCATTGTAATCACAGGTTTTCATCACCCAATTTCCTTCAACTTTAATTTTCATATTTAATATTACTGTTAGGTAAAAAAAATCACTAGGGCCCCTAAAATGAACATAAAAATTTCTAAAATAAAGATCACTTTTTCTTATAAAAATATTTCAATGCTGAAATATTAATATTAGAATATTGTATTTTATTTATCCTCTATGAGGATGAGGTCAAAAGAGATTGTACGACCATATTTATATTGTGACAGTATACAATAGAGGCAGCTCATCTTGGTTTACAGTAATAGTTATGTTTAAAGTACAGATTTTTGAATTTTCAACCGAAAAAACAACTCGTTTTCATAAAAAAAACTTATGTACATATAACTATAAACCAAGTTGATACAACCAGTCCTAAGTCTTGTCGTCAAATTGTTAATGATAATAAATAAACACAGAGTAGTATTTTTTAATGAAATTTTATTGAGATCTCACTTGTATACTAATAGAATATCACTGGTATAAAAACTCAACTGACGCTAGCTTAAAAACTAATGTATTTTCTATAATATACAGTTTGTTGTTATTTGTCCTGAATGTCGCAAGAAACTATTTGGGAAAATAAAAGCAAAAATCTAGTTGTCCAAAATATCTGGATGATTATTTAAAAATAATTTAAAATTGTAAAAATTTTAATTGCGAAACGGGAATTATTGATTTCAGTATTAAAGTTAAAAACGTAAGCTAAAGATTGAACACATCATTCACAAATATGATTGTTCTGATCAAACAGACAAACACCCTGTCTCGTGGCTAATAGTAAAAACTTCAGGGGAGTCATCTGCATTCAATTTTGAATAGAAAATATTCTTTACACTTTGCAATAAAAGTCGACAGTTATGGAGATAAGCGACATCAAAGTGTAAAGAAAATTTTCAATTCAAAATTGAATGAAGAAGGCTCCCCTAGAGTTTTTGGTACTAGCTATAAGACACCCTGTATATATAATATTTGAGGATTATTATGTACAGACAGTTTTGCTTTGAATTTCCATTTCTATACAATATGGATATTTTCGATTAAAACTCAATTATGTACACATACCTGACTAACCATACTGTATAACCGCTCTACCTAACTATGGCCATCATTAAATTATCTGCATAATTTTAAAATATACAAATGTACTATTAGTTTGAAAAATTTTGCTAGGGAAACTACATATTCTAATAAATCAATCCATGAAAAAACTTAATTTTGAATCACTTAAAGTGTTTTACTAAAGATTGTTGATCGATTTATGACACTTTGGTGTATAATAAATATAGGTACATGTGCTGTTTACCAGGGGCGTGCAGTGAGAACAAGTAGTACGACTTTTTCCAGAGCATATATTTTGAAAAGAAACTGAAATAAGAGATACATATTATCTCGTAATATTCCTCTCACAATAATTAACATATTATTCAGATTTTTATATTTCATAATACTCTGCCAGATAAAAATGTAATTTCGCCTTTTTTCCCCCAAATATATGTTTAAAAAAGTCACGCTTCTTGTTCTTACTGCACGCCCCTGCTGTTTACATATATAGATTACGAGTATTTCTTAAAATTTTGTAGCTTTACAGAGAAGTGTGAAATTTTAAATTATAAATGTTTAATTATAAATTCAAATACTTTGCTTATTTCGAAAATTAAAAATGAACATTCAATACCACAGCATTCAGTGAAAAAGTGAATGTTTTTCAGCAGATTTCATGAAAAATTCTAAACCATTCATGGATATTTTACAACTGTATTTATAACAATAATTGGTTAACTGAAGAAAATAGCAAGATTCTTATTTTGGTGATTCTTACCCCAAAAAAAACTCATAAATAGACAAGAGGTAGATTTGTGTTCGTCGGTCTTCTCTGTTGACTACTAACCCAACACTCAAAAATAGACGGGACATATTTATTTGTGCTCGTGGAATTACTTAACGAATTTACGCTTACGACTTTTAAAATTTTAGATGAGACCTTTGGAGAGTAGTTGTGAATCTATCTGGTCTAATAAGTGTGATATGTAGATTGAGGGGAGTGTGCATTACAAGGGATTCATAAATAATTGTCATTAAAAACCCGAGACATGAAGCAGAATTTGCATCCTATGTTCTTATGTCTACATCTACGATCATGCAACATCACTTTCAACACCAACAGTCGTGCAGTAATGGCACACAAACCATTTTAAATAAAAAAAAGGTACATCAATATTTTGTTACACATACATGGATTGTAATGTCAGACTTCATATTCTTTATTCTTTGTTAGTTAAATTAGATTGTTTCACACTCATCTACTAATTTCTTAATGCCAAGAGTTCAAATATTAAGTTAAAGCCAACATTTTCGTCACAATTATAGAAATATTGACATTTGACAATTGTTTCTCTATTTGTGAGTGTTGGGTTGTTATTTTCATTTATTTTTTTCAGAATACGACTGTAAATCTGCAAATGTTAAATAAGGGTTTCCAATTAATGTTATAATAGAAAACCAATTACACAAAATCACTTGTTTTAATGTAAAATACAGATTTTTAAAAATGTTCATAAAATATGTATCGGAGAATGGACATTCTTTTAAAATACACAATGTCAGCTTTCCAATGATAGAATTATTCAATAAGATATTAGTAAATCTCATTTTCGAAGAAAAGACTGCTTTCGCATAATTTGATTGTCTTAAATAAACAAATATTCACTTTTCATTGAATGCTATAAGATTAAATATTTATTTTATAATCAAATAGACAAATATTGTGAGATGAAAGTCATTAAAAATTGTTATTTAATTCTATCTATATTTCATGCTAAAAAATATAAATAGAAAATATTTTGAATAAAAGTTAATTCTGATAATGATCCACCATTAATGTACACAGATTCTCAAACTTTAAAAAGTATATAAATAATGTTTTTTCAGTTATTAAATTCAGAAATGGCATAGAAATAATAACATACGATAAAAATATATGTTTTAAGTATTTATCCTGGCAAAATCTTAGGATTTAATATAAATATATAGTTCTAAGTTTCTCAGTTGCGCATGCCCACAAATTAAATGTTGCAGTAATAGGGAAATTTTACATATTACAAATACTGATGAAAATATATGAAATAGATTCATAAATATTAATTAAAGTCTGTCAATCAGTATGGACAACATGGAGCAATGTCTTCATGTATAATTTTTATTACAAAAATATTTTAGATTAAGACTCCATTAAAACGCGTACGATTGGTCGTGACATCAATTTGGGTGTTTTGTGCAGTGCTATAGTGTTTGTATCTGGGTAGCATACAATTGTGATGCACATATTCGTTTCTAGTGAAATGTAGAGTTTTGGCGGGAATTCAAAATCTTGAATTTCAAAATCATTTTTATACTATTAATACAGGTAAACTTTTTTTTTTCATAGACATATTTTTTTACACGAAAGTAAAGATTATTCATTTTATTAAAAAAAGTTAAATTTCCCTATTGTTACAAATTATTTAAACTTGAATAAAGTAAGCTATAAATTAGGATTATAGAGTATGAATTTTGGTTGTAATTCAATCATAAAACTGTCATGATATATCACAAGTAATTACGTACATTGAAAATTACTGAAAAATACAACGGTAATTTCCCGTAGTATTTCTTTAAACCAAATATTTTTACTTTCTAGCTTTACTTTTTAGCATTTACTAACATTGATTTTCCACTTAACCCTTTCAGCCCGGATCGATTCAATCGTGCATTCATATAAAAAAATATTTCCCGTTAACTAAACCCTTTTTCGGGTTCAAACAGGCCTGCAATGGTCTTGCGCTGTACTGCGCGTATACGCACTTTCATTGCAGGCCGGTTTGAACCCGAAAAACGGTTTAGTTAGTGGGAAATATATATAATGTAAACGCACGATCGTATCGATTCGGGCTGAAAGGGTTAAGGGATACAAAATGAAAACTGTCACTATTTAATATACAAAAATAGAACGACATATTTGAGAATGATTCTCTGGCAATATTCACAGTTTTTCAATTCAACTCCTCTTCAAAACATCTTTGCATATTTTAGAAGTATTTTATAAAAAAACACACCAATTTTAAAATCTCCGCTCTGGCTTTAAAGTCAATTATCAAAATGTTTATCTCAATTTCATCAATTTGACGGTCCCGGGTTTACTTATGAACCCTTTATTTTGAATATGAGAAAGAATTATACGACTGCTCACAAGTATGTAAAGATTTAAAATTTTTAACATATGTACATGTAAAATCAGGTGTATCCAATAAAGGACATTATAAAAAAATTATATAAGCAACTCTATACTGAAATTTATTCTCCATCGATAGATGTGACCTTCCTTCACTGTGCCAGTAATGTTTTGATACCCCGTTTATCTAAACTCATAGGCCTTGACGCAATTATCCTGTTAGGACTATTTTCATTTATATATCGCTATTCAATTTTCATCCATCTAAACAATGCTGCAAAGATCTAATCAAGTGATAATCGGATGATGCTAGATCGGGTCTGTGTAGAGAGATGCACAATTTTTCATCCTAGTGCGTAAATTTAATCTCGTATGATTTTTGTTCGTACGCACGCTCTTTTGTTCCTTAATTTAATTTGTGTGGCAGCCACACACATTTCTTTCTAAACTTTTTGTCTTGTTACTTAATTTTAGAATGGACGTTTCTGGATTGACCTCAATTTATTCAGTGATTCGATCTTCAATGACATTTTTAAGTGTTCCTTTTCGAGCTTTGACTTCATTACTAAAATCAACCAATTTATATTTTGTAGGCCCTTTTTTGCATTGATTCAATAAGTCACTGTTATCTGTACAAATGATTTTGATTGTTGTGAATGACGAATTTTTTTGATGAAACTCATACAGGGTGTCTTGAGCTAGTAGGAAAAACTTCGGGGGAGTCTTCCTCACAAAATTTTGAATTGAAAATATTCTTTACACTTTGGGTGAAATTTCGACAGTTACAGTTACATAAGCGACATCAAAATTTGCATTTTTTTTCAATATCTAAATATAACAATTTTGTCTTCTGTCCATGCTTATTGGAATGACAACTTTAGATAATTAGAGTGTGACAAGCAATCAGCGCGTGGCTCACGTTGCGCGGTATCGCAAGAGTCATTATTAATTATTATTATTTCTCATGATTGTTCATGGGTGTACGGCTAGTTTTTTTACTTATTTTTCTATAAAGCGTTGGACAAAGAAAGAAATTTGAAAAAAAATATTTTTGCAAGGTTTTTGTCATTTTACTTGACTCGTATTGGAGCGAATGAATATCCCATACAAGTTACTGTAGTGATAGTTCAACGTTTTGCAGAAAACAAGTCAAAAATATTGAAAAAAAATGCAAACTTTGATGTCGTTTACCTCTGTAACTGTCGACATTTCATCCAAAGTGTAATTAATATTTTATATTCAAAATTTAACGAGTAATACTCCCCCGAAGGTTTTGTTACTAGCTGACACCTTGTATAACAACATTTAATTGTGTAAAAATCGTTGTTTAGGTAAAATTCTTCCACTGTAAATGCGCTTTTATTTGTAAACGTGAAATATATTCGGAGAGAATGAAAAAGCAGATCTGACAAAAAGATGTGCAATCAAAACAACAAGCAAGGCATATCCGTCTGATAGTCAGTTGAAAAATTATATTTTTTTTATTACACTTGAAATGATAATGTATATTGAAATACTGTCTTCTGAGAAAATGCTCAAAAATTAAATACACTAACCACGCTCATTACATAACTTGTGCTCTGAATGGTATTACAATAGTAATGGCTCAATTGTACTCTACGTATGTGACATCACTATTACCCAGTCAATGATTATGAATGTATTAAAAATCAATTGTTACAATTGACATATTTAAGACTTTATCATGAGTGTGTTCTTCAGATTGGGCGCGCATACCTTCTTATCTAAATATAAAACACCCAGCTGAAATGATAGGTCAGACGTTGCTCGAAATGTTGAACCATGGGGCAATTCTCGAAACCTCTCAACGTGAATTAGAGCATTTCATTTCATCAGAGTTCGAAGAAGTTTTCCAGAAGGATCTTTCTGATATCTCGGTGCTGCTAATGTCTTATTTGTCCGATGAACTAAATTCTCTCATTACTTAACCTTCCCTCTCCGGAGCTGTAAACCGAGTTGACATTATGTCTATATAATGATGTGAATATCTCTGTAAATATACTAAATACAGAGTTAGTATATTTAAGCGTTCAAAAAATAATTACAACATACAAGTATTTACAGGAAACAACAAAATAAAATGTTTTCTAAGAAAAACTGACGTTTGTGTACTGAAGGGGGAGCGTAGTGCGCAGAGCACAGAGAGAGAGAGAGACAGTAGTACGCCGAATTGGGCAGCTTGTCAATCTTCGGTCTTTAGTATATATGTCAGCATAAATATGTGTCCAACACATCTTTATTTTAATGATTAATATAAGTAAAAAATGTAAAATATTCATAATTATCCGACTTAAAAATGGAAAAATGTCTACAGCACCGGAACACAAATTTTCATTTCAGCGCTGAACAGGATAGGCTAAAAATGAAAAAATTAAATGAATTCATAAAAAAATATACAGTAATAAACCGTCTACTGAAAGAATATTTGATTACCATTGAGATATGAACCCGGAATTTTTATGTGTCAGAGAAGTGCGATACCAACATCGTTATATTAATCATTTAAGATAACGATAAGACGGTGTCTCGTAGCTCCAGCAAAAACCTCGGAGAGTCTTTTTCATCCAATTTTGAATAGAAAATATTTTTAACACCTTGGGTGAAATGCCGTCAGTTACGGTAGTTGCTAATCCCCGATAATTCAAAAACCCCGGTAATTCGTAATTCAAAATAATTTTTAGCCCATGCATCATCAATCAATATAATTTAATTTACATAATTAAATTTTTTTTGAAATAAGATAAAACTGAAAAAATATTTTGAATTTTTTGCAAGAGAGAAAAAAAAAATGTCAATATCGGGTACTTTTGTAATAGAAATATTGCAATCTTTATATTAGCACAATTATGATTTCTTGAAATATGCTTTTTTCATGAGTTTTACAATTTATGACAGATTTCGCCTTTTCGAATATCGTGATTTTTTTACCTTAAATTTAAAATTAACAAGGTTCTAATATTGAACTATCAATTCAGTGACTTAAATGGAATATATATCACTTTGTGGTTATTAATTATGAATATAATTAAACAAATGGACTTATCACCACTTTATTCATTCGTTCTAATAGGAGTCAAATAAAATGTCAAAAGTCTAAAAAATATATTTGGCAAATTTTCGCAAGGTTTTAGTAAATTTATTTGAATTAATTTACTAAAATTAAATTAAATTAAATTAAATCAAAGTGAATGAATTTTTAATATTCAATATACATTAAATTCATGATTATCTAACGTTTTACAACAGGTAAGCCAGAAATATTGCAAAAGAAAGCAAACTTTGATGTCGCTTAACTCTGTAACTGTCGACATTTCACCGAAAGTGTAAAGAATATTTTCTATTCAAAATTGAATGAAGAAGACTTTTGTTTTATAATAATTGTAAATTTTCTGTCCATCTTTCTAAATGATTCATCTATTTGTTTTAAATATCATATAACTATATTCTAAAATTTTAACTTCACAATACTGAAACGTTTCATTAAAAAATAAAAAAAATTAATATACGAATTCATATTACAATGTTAATTCATTCCTAAGAGTTTTATGCAAACTGACAACGATAATTACACACTACAAAATGATGTTAAACAAAGAATATCATAGTCAATGAGAATAGTGTAATACGGAAGGGTTATTATTTACATAATAATTTTGGATTCATCTTATTTTGCATATTAGCTGACAGTCCTACGCAATGGACACATTAGTCACCCATTTGAAAAATGTTATTAAAATTATTTACTAGGCAATTTATTAAAACTGACTTTTTAATGCTCTTTTGAAAACATTTTGATAAATAAATGGTTTTTTTTATCCTTTTAATTTTACAACACTTGTTCTCGGAAAAACTTCTGCGAATTCTCACTCTAACTTAAAAAAAATTACTCAAAAGTGCAATTTTTACAGAAGAGGTTTCAGAAATTATGCTCTTTAACTATTAGTATTTTTGTATTTACAGTATTTTTGTAGCTACAATTGGAGCTGCTTAGATCAATATAAGTTATAGACATATAACTACCCGAGATAACTTTATCATAAATAATGAGTGTCTAATTATTTGCAGTTTTCTTAATTTAGAAAAATAATGACTATTATTGTTACTATCGTTACCGTAACTTCTTGAAATTTACCGCGCGGTCGCGTCAGAATGCGCAGTTCTGTACAATCGAGTTCCTCGGTTTAAAAATGTTCAGTTTGAAAACCGCCCTCAGTGACACGTGGAACCTGACACCATCCCGCAATAATCATAATTATAATATGATGAACATATTCGTAATGTAAATGTAATGAACATTTTTGCATCAGTCGCAGAAATGCACATTTATATAAAAAATCTTTCACATGTTAATTTTTCTATGATTTTCTTAGTTACATTAAATTAATATTTACAATTTTTTGAGAATATCTCAGTCCATTTTCTTGCTATAAAATCACCACCACAAAATGTTTAATGTCTCGAGACGTAGTCCATAATTTATAAAAAAGTCACAATTAGAATTAGGTACACAAATGTATCAATGTCTTCTTAGTTTTATCAATTTTATCTCAATATAGTTTCATTCACCAATTCACGTGAAGTTGAACTATTTGTTCCAAAACGAATCATAAAACAAACCACTTGTATGCGCTATTGACTAAGAAATATTTAATTTTCGCGTTTATCTTTTCAAAAAAACTTTTTCGTCACCAATTCCAGGTAATAGAAAAAGCATTCTTCTTTCAGAATCTCATTGAGACACTATAAATCTGAAAACATGATTACATATACTGAAAACCAATGCCATATTTTTCTCATTCTAATAAACCATATTAATTTACATGTCAGTACACCTTTTTTTTAATTAAGAGCAAATGAAACATAAACAGATAAAGGAAAATCAAAATTATGATTTAATTGTATAATATTTGTTAGACTATATTGTTTGCGATTTCGATTGCTCTTGTAAATAAAAGAAAAAATATGTCTTTCAAGTTTTTGTAGAAAAAATCAATCATATAGAGAATTCTTACATAAGACAAAGACAAATTCAATATAATGTATTTCATCCGTCATCAATGGTGGTATAAGAAAGGCATTGGTTAATCAGTAAATTTTCGCTAGTGCCCATCAAATGCAGGGGAAAATTAATCCCTATTGAAATATTACGAGTATTTGAGTCAATCACGTCAAGCGCATCCGCACCGTTCCACAATCATCGCCGGCACTGAGTTTAATGCGATGTTAAATTCGTGCGTAAAGTGCAGTAACGAGATGGCGCTCATCTTCCGCGGAGTGCAGCAGGGACCGCCGTACCCCGGCGGCGCGGCCAGATGCACAATGTGTGTGTTGGGGTACTTCTGCAGGAAGGCGTACGGGCAGTCGCCCATGCAGACGTTGGCCTCGTACGTCTTGGGCGCAATGATCCAGTCCCAGCCGAAGGCCTCGAAGTCCACTGTCAGAGGATAGCGGCAGCAGCGTGTCTCCTGACTGTCGTCGTTGCAGTTGAGGCCGACCGTGCGTTTTGTGCGCCGCCTGGACGTGTCCTCCAGGAACACTTCTAAGTAGGGCATCTAGAAAATTGAAATATACAAAATAATTATTAGAGACCGACCGAAATTAGTTTTTTAGGAGAAACCGAAACTTGTTTTGACAAGTAAAAATTTACATTACTCTCTGAAATGAAGTGTGTTTTATCTAGACTTTTATTAGCTCATACGGGTTGAATTAAATAAAAGATCTCAATTTAATGGATAAAAAAATATTTAAATATGTTATCTAGAACTAATCATATTAAAATTATTTTAGTGAACAAATCAGTGAAGTTTTTAATAGTCTTTAGATATCACAATAGCATTCTTAATATGGGGTTTTTTTTTAGAGATATAGAAATAAAACATAAAAATCATGGTAATGGCCATGATATTGGCTTTATTGAAAAGATATTTTTATTTTTTATTTATTTTATTATTAGTAATTTTTTGTTATTTAATAAAAAAGCAATTTTTACAGGAGAGCTATTTGAAGTTTGACTTTAAATACAAATTGAGTCTATTTAAAAAGTTAAAAAAAATATTTAAATTTTGTATTGCGGTGTAGATTTTAAAGTGTGTATTGGTAAAAAAAGTAATAAATGAATTTCTTGTAGATGTCCGAATTTAGGTAGGGACCGTTGATATTATTTATTCAAATTATTCAACAAGAAAAAATAATCATTTACATGTGTTGATGTTAGGATTTGTTTTGACATTTTTCAATGAAATATAACTAAACATAATGCTGTAAAATATAATTAACTAACATTGTGTCAGGTCTTTCGCGGACATCCTCTATTCCTGCTGCCTTCAAAACACACCTCATATATTTTCTTAACCATCCTTTCTTCGCTCATACATTCTACATGACCAAATCATCTCAGCACTCCTTTATTTATTCTATTTACCATACCACAGCTTTACATTCACTTCTAATTTGTTCATTTCTCATTCCATTTATCTTTCTATTTCTCGTTCTATCTCCAGATCATTCTCTTCTCTCATCATTCTATCGTCTCTCTATCGTCATTCTATCGATCAAAGATTTTCCATGCATGTGCTTTAGTGACCGCATTCAGTCTATTTTGATTTCTTTTTTTCAATTTGTTTTCAATTTTCAATTTCAATTCTTGTCTTCAAATTCACACTTCAGACTTGGCACTAGAACACCATTATGTAATGCTAGTCTTGCTTTCTTTGACGGATTTTTATCGGCCATAACTGCATTCAGAGCACCATTTACATTGTTTCCTGCAGTCACTCTCCTTTTGATTTCATTCTCAGCCTTGCTGTCTCTAACATACTTCCCAGATACACAAACTTTTTCAGTTGTTCTAAGCATTCATTGCTCACCACTACATCACACTTAGTCACTCTTTCGTCTCTCCCAAACTCACAATTTTTGCTGACATTCATCAAAAGTTCACTCTCCGAGCATACGTCGAACATCTTGAAGACTAGGTACTGCAGACCAGCTTCACTATTAGCCACTAATACCGCATCATCAGCTTACAATAAGCAGGATATTCCTTCAGTTCTTTCTACAATTATCCTTGTATGGGTTGAGAAGCCATGGTGACATTATGTTTCCCTATTTGACACTTTCTGCAATGTCAAACTACGATGTGAATATAAGAGTACTTATTATATAAAATTAATATTTGATATTCAAAATGATACATTATCAGTGCAATTTTATTTTAAAATACGAACACCTTAATAGATTTTATATCTTCAAAGTCTCCAAGAAACAAATGTATTTATCTCTTCTCATGTGTCCAATATAGTAGAAATAAATTACATAACATTTCACTTCGCCAATATTAAAATATTATTTTGACGTGCAAAATAAATACCAATGTATTTTTTATCTTCACAGATATTGCAAATATTTTCAAGAGTATTACTGTCAAGTTGTAATATACATAAATGACAGGTGCGTGCAGTCAGTACATTGAAGCATGAGATCTAAACATAAGAGGTTTGACCACCAAAATATAAAGAAATGTAAAATTCTTGGTACACCGCGGCTGGTTCCAATGAGCTTGACTTGTTTAAAAAGAGCCTTGTAAGAAAAATAAAGCTTGTAAATTTTGTAACAATTATAAAGATCAAAGTAAATACAGGCGGACCTCGACTTTCGCACATAATTGGTTCCTGAAAATTTGTGCGAATGTTGAATGTTCGAAAGTAGAGGGAAGTAAAAAAAATTAAAATTGTATGTATTTTATAATATTTATTTATCAAGTAAATATAAGGCTTTAAAGTGGTTTAAAAGACATGTTTAAGTGGGGTTTGCGGGTGTTTCCCTTATAAAGTTATCAAGAGTTAATTGTTTGCCACTTTTTCTTTTCTTCATATAGTATTTTATAACATGCTATGTCTTTATTGATCGGCCTACACACACGAGATATGCGTTTTCCATTGGGATCACAATCTTCCATAATATTTAAAAATTTGTCAAGATGCATGAAGGCTTCATTCATATTTTTCATTGTTAAACTCTTGATAATTTCATCAGCTTCTTCTTCCTCACTTTCATTATATATTTCATTTTCATACTCCTGTTGCTCAATTAAATATTCATTTGTTAGAGGTTCTGGGTGAGATTTTATCATCTCATTAACATCCTCATTGGTAACATCTAAGTTTAGTTCATTCATTAGGCGGACTATATCAATTGTGATAGTTTCTGGAGTTTCATCACAATTTATAAAATTGTTTCCATGAACCTTTCATGGTTGACTCTTTTATTTCAGCCCACGCTATATGTCTCATGCGTCTCCAATATTGTTTATTGCGTTTCATACATTGTAGTTCTTCCAGAAATCTTTTAATGTAGGCCCACCTTTCCTGTCAGTTGCCTCGATAGCCTAAGTCATTATTGACATCATATAATTATCGTTTAAACATAGCTATCACCGTTTGGTCCATAGGCTGTATAAGGCAGGTAGTACTGGGAAGAAGAAACACAACATTGATTTCCGTGTACAAATTCTGTAGATATTTTGGTGTCTTTGAGCATTGTCTAAGATTAATAATATTTTAAATGGTAAGTTGTTGTCTTTCCTTCCTGCGTAAGACTAAATCTCTATCCTAGCTAGCGCACATCAAAGTGACGGGAGCAAGCAAGAATTCCACTTGCTTGTGAGCGAGCGATAGGGGGATATCTTTATCCCACAGCCCGACAATGTGCGAAATAGCGAATTGAGCAAAAGTCGAATGTTCGAAAGTCGAGGTCCGCCTGTACTCTTAAAAATAATAATGTCTTAGGCACGGTTGTTTATTTAAAAAATAAAATAACCCACTTACATAATCAACTTTATCCCCTTTCCCTTCGGGCACCGCTATCCTCCGCCTCTCCGAATCCCGCGCCCTCACCACCAGCCCCAAAACGTTCCTCGGCATGGCGAACCACTCGGCCAACACCTTGGTCACATTCACCTTCACCCACTTCCCCTTCTTCTCCTCACTCCGCGTGACGGCGACCCCGGCACTCGCCACTACGCTACTCGTAAAAACGTCGTTACTCTTAGTCACGCAACTGATCTGAATGTTCAACGTCAACAGTCTGTCGTCCCCGTCGGAGTCCAACGTCGGCAGGTCCTCCTCCACGTCTTGGTGCGTGCCAGTGTCGTGGATGTATATGTGAAGATTCGCTTCTGTGACTTGGTTCTGCATCACCTTCTCGGCGAACCTGTAGTAGAGCACCCTGTTGCTCTTCCACAGGTGACGGACTCGCTGCTCTGCAAATAATATTTTGAATACAACAACGCATAGAGACAGTCTTAAATATTTTAATACGACGGTGGACGAATAGGGACGTGATTCCTAACCTCACCTAACATCCACAACGGTTGTCAAGGACATTAAAGTCTTAATAGATTAATGATCTGGATGTGTATACGTGCTAAGACTCGATGAAACATCATTTCTAAACCGTCATCAACCAAATTTAAATCTACAGATAGGTCGCTCGTACCTTAGAATAACTTTCACACTATCACAGAAACTTTGGATTGTTTTTCTAAAATGTGTACACTTATCATGTTAATGTTAATAATTTTAATAAATAAAATTACTTTTTACTGACCACAGTGATAATCAAAATGATTAATACTAAGTTTGTAATTAAAAATACATATTAAAAAAGATCATTTAAGATTCGGGGCGATTTCTACCAAAATTCATTACAAAAAAGCTGAAAAAAATGTTGATTATTAATACACAATCAATATTTAAACATTGATGAGACGTTCATAACCTGTTACACAAGTCTGCCAAATAATTTCTCACAAATTCCACGTACACACATATCCTTTATCATTTGTAATACAATTAAAGCCGCCACTTTAAAAGAAAACAAACAACGCAGGATTTACACAAACACACTGTTACATCTATCCACAATTTTGCGAAACTAAATACATGGAAAAGTGTTTCAATTGGTCCAGAATATAAATAATAGTATTACAATATTGCTTTAATTTTTTATTTACATCTAATAATGATTATTTTAAATGTAACGTAAACACTTTTCTGTCGATTTGGTTACATCTTTCTTTCAAGCAATGGATGAAAATCTTATGAAATTAAAAAGGATAATGTGTTCGTCTTCTTCTTTTGTGTTTGTTTGTTGTGTTTTCGTCCATCTGTGAACAAAACAAAAATACACATCAGATTTATTATCAATACAAGTATGAATAAGTAGTTCATATGAGATAAAGTGTGATTGGAGGTTAATTTGTTCAGTTCGTAATTTAGCGAACATCAGTCACCCAATTACAGTCTACCTTTTCTCTGTAACACAGTAGATCTATTTGCAAATACATATTGTGAAATTATCATGTGGGTACTTTGTTTTTAGTCTATGTACATATAATATACATATTTATACAGGGTGTCTCGTAGCTAAAAACCTCTGGGGAGTCTAGTTCATTCAATTTTTAATAGAAAATATTCTTTACACTTTGGGTGAAATGTCGACAGTTACGGGATAAACGACATCAAAGTTTGCATTTTTTCGATATTTCCGACTTATTTCATGTAAAATGTTCGACTGTCACTTAAGAATATATGAAATATGTGGATTTGTATGGAATATTAAAAATACACTCGATTTAATACAAGTATAATAAAGTGACAAAAACCTTTTTTATATTTTGAAAAAAAAAATTTTTTTCAATGTTTTAATAACATTATTTTACTTTTACCATGTACTGTAATAATTCTCTAAGGTTTCACAGAAAATTAGTCAGAAATATTTTAAAAAAAAATGCAAACATTGATGTCGCTTATATCCATAACTGTCGACATTTCACCCAATTGTAAAGAACATTTTTTATTAAAAATTGAATGAAGAAGACTCCCCATAAGTTTTTGCTACTAGCTACGAGATTCCGTGTAAAATAGCTTTTTTAAAATAAAAAACCTCATAAATCTTACATTAAACTGTGTTCCTCTCGAACGAGTTAAAATTTTAAGAGATTTCAGTGTGATATTTGGCGAGAAGTTAACATTTATTCCATTTATGGACAACTTCACTAATAATGCTTTAAAAGTAATAATAATTGGATAATTTTTATTGCGCTGTTTTCGCAAGCGTTCACTTCAAGGGTGGTTCACACAAAAAATAAATTACAAAGTAACTTACTGGCTAAAAAAATTATTAACTACATATTATAATTATTATTACAATAATTCATGTAATGAAAAAGTTACCTATACACTAGATGACATGCAAAAAAATGGAATTGACGGTTAAAACTATATTTTGTGTCAGGAAGAATGAGGTAGGTATACTAGGAGTGGAAAACATTAGGTAACGGTCTGATTCTATAGGTTTATATGATTGTCTAAACAGGTGCGTTTTTAGTTGTTTTTTGAACTACGGTAAGCTGTCTGTCTCAGTTTACCGTGGAAGCATAGTCACCGAAATTAGTTTTGTGGACGCGTTTTACTTCAATATACTTGTATTAGATGTTGATGCTGGGTTAGATGTTGGTGAAATAATAAATAAATCAATATTGATTCAGTAATCTTTAGGCTATTTGAAATAATGCTAGGATTTATTTTGAAGTTTACAAAAGACCAACTCCATAAAAATACTATATCTATTTAAACTCATCTAGAATTTAATTCTCCAGCATGGTCCCCGCACTATACAATACTGTTCATTCTAATAATAAGATTTACTAATTTAAAATTACAGATACCACGGGGAACATTAACTATAGCTTTCTGTTGCCTTAGCTAAAAGATATTAGATTAAGAAAAATATCAGATCTTATATTATTACTCTTCAAAATTGTTATTAATTACATATTTCAATAGTCTAGATCTAATGAAATTAATTTTATATCACATGCTTCTTGGAGCACAGGACAAAGTAAAACATTTAACTCCGATAATGTCAATACAAATTACCTCTACAATTCACATATCAGTGAATGGACATCAGCCACATTCTTAGGGCCGTTTTATGAGCGAAAGCTCCCATTATTAGATAGTCCAGACCTTGTCTCCATCTTGTTAGTAATTTTCATTTGTCCTTGCTTTTGTATTTAAATTGCTTTAATTTTTATTCTGATGTATTATATATTGTTCATTTTATGTATTATAATTTATTGGACTATGTCCGTTAATATCAATAAAAAAAAATATATATAAATAAAAAAATGTTAGTCCTACTCACAGGTCGCCAGGTTGACAATTTTTTCACTATTGACCCTACCTGTGCGGCACCGTCACCTATCACCTATCAGAAGGCAATTCACCTATCTGAAGGCTTTATTCATAAAAAAATTGGGAAACGAGTATTGTAATTCCAGATAATTTCACTAAGTTATTGAAATTATCTGGCAGAGATTTCTTTGCCATTATTAGTATTATATTTATCTTTTGACTTTATTTGAGTTTGTTACTTAAAATTTAAACATGCTTTTAATTTGTCATATCTATTCAATATCTAATGGTTTATATTTTGTTTTTTTATTTTTAGTTTGTAATTATTATTTTTTTGTTTTACTTTTTAATTAGGTATATATTTTTTTGATTACTTGAACTCTCAATCTAATTTGTATTATTTTCCATTATTTTGTTACCTACTTTGTTCCGTATGAGAAGTACAGAAAATACATAGTTTTAGTTATTATTATAGTTATTATAGTTTCATAAAAACATATTAAATAGCTTGTAAAAATATTTTCTTTACTGTATCCCTTCCTCCCTGGCATTTAATGCATTTTTCTTTATTATTTAGCCCAAAAGAGCGCAGATAATTTAAAAATTAAATTGAAAAAAACTGAAGAAAAAGAATTCTTTGTAAACACAAAATTAGCAATATTATAGTATTTGTTATAACTGGTTCCAAAAATATAATTATCAAATGTGTGGGCATTGAATTTGATGATTAAATTTTATATACAATTAATAATCAGGTCTTATTGCATTGATTGGCATTTTCTTAACAATTATGTCTTGACCGCTATCGTGTAACGTTGTACACGCCGTCGATTTTGATGTACAGATGATTTGACAGATGTCCTGACATTTCTCACAAAAACTATGTGTACATAAATAAATACATCCTGTCTATTTTGTACCAGGTTATTATAACGATGTTGTCGAGAATAGAGGGGATTTTAATAAGAAATAATCTTTCAAAAAAAACTAACCCATAAAAACCAAGTTTTTATTTTACTCCCTTTCTTTGTATATTAAGTTTACCATCATGTAATTAAATAATTGATTGAAAATGAAACATGTCTAGACAAATATCTATGTCAAAAATCTCTAAAAATATCTTTTTATTATTTGATTTTTTCCCAAAAAACCGAAGTGTGCTGTCATCTGTGAACCAATTGTCATAAATTTTCGAAATTCGTAGTGAAGTACCTATTTTCATACCGACGGATTAATTCAAATTTTAAATATTCCGTGACGTTATCAGGCCGCCGTTGGTAGTAATCAAACTTTTTTAATGATTCCAATTTGAAAAAAGTAACTCATAAAAACCAAGTTTTTATTATACTCCCTTTCTTTGAAAAATATAACAACAATAAAAGACGAATTAAAACATATAACATAACACTAAACTTGCAGTAACTTAATATATTTCTAAAATGTCAGATGTTTTGAGCTTTGATAAGACACTTCATGCTTTGAAGATTAAATTCTAAAAACATTTGTCAGTCAATTTAGATTTTCGACATTCGTAGTGAAGTACCTATTCGTACGTACGTATGGACGGAGTAATTCAAATTTAGAAAATATTCCGCGACGTTATCGGGCCGCCGTTGCTAATCAAACTTTTCTAATGTTTCCAATTTGAAAAAACCAATAAAATTTCTAAATATCCGTAATTATACTATAATTATTTATTTTTGTTAACGAAAATTTGATAGATCTTCTTGATCGTCGCCACGAGTCTACTTGCCAAGTTTCAGCTCGATTGGATCACGGGAAAAGGGTCAAAAATTGATCCAAAGTTTTTTCAAAGTTCAAGCAGACGCCACGAGTTAATATAAAGGGAGTAAAAACCATTAAAATTTCTAAAAATCCAAAATTATACCATAATTATTTTTTTTTAACGAAAATTTGATAGATCTTCTTGATAGTCGCTACGAGTCTACTTGCAAACTTACAGCTCGATTGGATCAAGGGAAAAGGGTTAGAAATCGATCCAAAGTTTTTTCGTCAAGCAAACAAGCAAGCAGACGCCACGAGTTAAAAGAAAGGAAGTAATGAATGGAAATAATATCCTAAACATGCACTAATGAAATAATTGAACATATTTATTGATATGTCCATATAATTCTAATTATTTTCTACGTATTCAGAATATTTTAATTATGTTCAAAATTTTCAAGACCACAATACTGGATTTTATCCCAGGGCGACATCATTAATCAAGATATGTATTATAGCCTCCTCGGACCCAGTGTCGCCCATAGGAGACATAGATCGACAGTTGGAAAAAATATCTTAGATCAATGATTAGGGAATGAGCATGCAGAGGCGGCTGACATTTTTGCTGATAGTATAACTGTTTATAGGACAAAGCTGATACAATTGTTTACATCCCAACGAAATGGAAATGGACAATAAATCTTTCTATTTTACCTTTAACTATTATTATTTGTACCTTTAACTTTATTATTATTTTATCTTATGTTTTTATGTTTTTCTGTATTATTATTATAACCTTTTAACTATTATTATTGTAACTTTTAACTGTATTATTATTTTAACTGTCTTATGTTATTTAAAAAAAAATATATTATGTATATTGTAAAAGCCCATAAGGGCGTTAAATAAATAAATAAATGTATGGCATTGTGTACTTTTACAAATTAGTTAAGCTAACAATCAATAGATATTATTAACGGTATTATGTTGAATCCCTAAATTTAAATATTTTAAGAAATGTAAAAAATTTTTTGTTGAAGACAAATTAAAGGACCGATTTTGATTGTGCTTTGGGTCCGAGGAGGTTAAATGTATAAAAAGGTTGTTCGTATGGCTTACGACCCATCGTACGGCTGGCTTAAGTGATCACTTTGCACTATGTAACTGGATATACTACAACACGGGCTAGATAGATCATGGGTGAAATTGGTGAACGTTACATCTTAAACCATTGATTTACTCTATATTTTCAGATAATGTTGGAATTTTTTTAAACGATTTAAAATGGTAAAAACTAACATTTAACGAACTTTCGTAATCAATTAAATTACCATAAACTAATTGTGGGGTATAAAAGCAAAGGCAGCAATATCCAAAAAAATAAAAATAAATATTTTGAATGCAGTCACCGAGGATTGCTAATTTAAATTGTACTGAATACTGTAGGGTTCAAATACTGTATAGTTCAAAAGAGTTCAAAATGGAACCACGCGGTTTATGGACACTCCCTTAGAGTTGGCACAAGAACTCTGTTATGAACCTTAGTTTCGCTATAGCTAGTATTAATAAAGTGCTAACAAAATTATAATCAATATTTTAGAACCAGTAACATATTATTTAGGGGTCTCTTGTCTTGGACATGTAGCACACATTTATTGTTACACGAGACGTAACCAGTTAAAAATGACAGGAATTTTATGTAGGTTCCTCAAGAATAAGTATTTATTTATTTATATGAAAAAAAATAGAAAAAAAGAAAAAAGTTTTTATAAAATAAGTTACAGACAGACAGACAGACAACGAAATTATTATTATTGGGATAACTGTTTCGCTTCCTCCTTGTGATAATTCCTGGCTACCAGTGGCGTGCAGTAGATATAAGCAAAAAAGCTGTGCTTTACCAAAGATTCTGGACAACAAGTATTATTTAAGGCATTAGTCACTGCAAATGCATATTTCGGCGTTTACAATAATTTATATTTTAATTTTATTTGATAACCTATTATTACCTTTGATTATTAAAAAAAAACTAATGACACCAATATAATCACTAAAATAGCTCAATAGCGTGTACTCAATCGATTTACTTCCTGTGTTGAGGGAGGGGGTATAAAAAGAAATTGGACCACCTGGCAACATACATATTGTTAATCTATAGACTTTTCTGAACTTGAATTAATTGTCAGAATGCGGTCCTCATATTTTCCGTACTCAAGTACCTCTGGCGCCTGGACTATAAGGTGTTTTTATTTAAAAAAAAACAAACTTTTATTTAGTGAGTAAAGCCTCAAAAAGGGGGATAAGTAGAATATACCGTTTAAAATCATCTCTTTATATAAATAAAAAAAGTTTTGAAATCAAGAAAAAACGTAAAAATTTCATGCAAAATTAAAACATTGAATATTTCTTAATTTCCTTAGTACGGATTCTAGATAATGAAGTATACTTTATACGTACAAAAAATATATTATGCGTACATATAAATATTCATTAAAACTTAGAGCCACCTAGGACACTAAAAACGATTTTTTTGGCCGCGGCCTGTCGATTACTGCTTATATTTTCTTAATTATTGTAAGTAATGTTCAGTTTATTACTTTTATATAAGAATAAAAGTTTTATCTAAGTTATTTCCCTAAAAAATTGCCGTCTAGAATATAAATTTTGATATAAATGAATAATAAAAACCCACATTTTTATTTAAAAAATCGCCGAAATATGCATTTGCAGTGAATGTGCCGCTTTCGGTTCTCGTACAAAGGTAATATAAACTGAATATTATTTACAGCGAAAATACTGGCTGTTACCCGTCAAAAATGACGGAACATTGGTATATTTTTGACGCTCCACGGGGAGGCGGCGGCAGCGAATGAATTACGCAGCTCGGATCTGACCCCCCCCCCTCACCTCACGTAGCCCAGCGTATCATCTTATCTGACCCCCTCCCCCAGATGGGGCCGCGCAGTTTACGGACGCCCCTCGATGAAAATGCCAACAAATGACGCAGTTTTAAAATCAATTTGATTTATATATTAGGTCCTTACATATGAAATTGGCGTTTTGCCGTACTCGCAAATTTGATCTCAAATATCTTCTCTTTGGTTAGGAATTCCAAATCCAAATTTATGTTTTGTATTTGTGTATTTGTGTTTTGAAAATTATAATTCATTTGTTTTTTCCTCAATTGTTTTTTTCTTTGCGTCACTCAGTTTACAAAATGAAAAACTTGAAATATCGCGTTATTTACGAGTACGAGTTCCACCGTGGCACCAGTGCTGCAGAAACGGCTCGAAGGATTAATGATGTGTATGGCGACGGTGCCGCAAAAGAAAACACAGTGCGTTTTTGGTTCCAACGTTTTCGTTCTGGAAATTTCGACCTGCAGAACAAGCCCCGAGGACGGCCGGAGACCAAAGTTGATAATGAAGAATTGAAGGCTATTGTGGAAGCGGATCCATCGCAAACCACATCCGAGTTAGCTGCAGGCTGCGGTGTTAGTGATAAAACTGTTTTAATCCACTTGAAGCAAATTGGTAAGGTGAAAAAGCTTGAAAGGTGGGTACCTCACGAATTGAGTGAAGCAAATCAACAAACGCGCGTTGACTGCTGCGTTGCATTACTCAACCGGCACAATAATGAAGGGATTTTAAATCGAATCATTACCTGTGATGAAAAGTGGATCCTGTACGATAATCGGAAGCGCTCATCGCAATGGCTGAACCCTGCCGAACCAGCCAAACCATGCCCCAAGCGAAAATTGACTCCAAAAAAGTTACTTGTGAGCGTTTGGTGGACTAGTGCTGGTGTCGTTCACTACAGCTTTCTTAAATCTGGCCAGACGATTACGGCAGATGTCTATTGTCAGCAACTGCAAACCATGATGGAAAAGCTAGCTGCTAAACAACCGAGGCTGGTTAATCGCTCTAGGCCACTGCTGCTTCATGATAACGCTAGACCACACACTGCACAACAGACGGCTACCAAATTAGAGGAGCTTCAATTGGAATGTCTAAGACATCCACCGTACTCTCCGGACCTTGCCCCAACAGATTACCATTTTTTTCGAAATTTGGATAACTTCTTGCAAAGGAAAAAATTCAACTCCGATGGGGCAGTCCAAACCGCCTTCAAAGATTTTATTGATTCCCGTCCGAATGGTTTTTTTAGTAAAGGGATCGATGAACTACCTATGAGATGGCAAAAGTGCATAGATAGCAATGGTACATACTTTGATTAAATAAATATATTATAATAAAAAAAATCGGCTTTTTGTTCCTCCCATACTAAACGCCAATTTCATATGTAAGGACCTAATATTATAGTTTACGCCTGCAGAGCGCCACTGCTGGTTACGCTATTAAATTAGCCCATAAATCACGATAAGGTGGGTTACGCTCCGATGCCCGCACTCCGTTGCGTGCGACTATATAAAATTTCAATTAAATATTATTTATAATATATAACACGTCCGTGCAATGTTACATTAACTGGAGCTGGTCTCCGAGGTCGTGGTTCAACACGTGCCTAGCCTATCTGCACAACCCTGAGATTTGTGATGCCGGACGTCCTTGAATTTCTGATAATGTGAGTATACAATTACTGGCTTTACTGTCCGAGTTTTGGATTCGTTGTATATAATTTGTATTTCAAATGTCATTGAACCAGATTTCTATAATAATAATAGGTGTAAGTATTACAAATTTTTTTTAAAGGGTTTAGAGTAAACCTGTTTACATGTAAATAAATAGTTTTTAGTATTAAAATGACTAAACACACTTGAGGTATAGGTCTTTTCATGTAAGTTTGCAATTGAGTCAGTGTGTGTAGGTACAGTGCGTAACACGCGCATTGTTTCGTTGTGTTAAGTTTACGGATAAGTTATGTTAAGTTTACGCCCCTCTCGCACCTCTGTACCAGCACTGACTCAATTGCAAGCTTATATGAAAAGACTATACCGGCGTGTAGTGTTGAAAATATTAATGAATAGGTGTGTAAAATAGCACATAAAGAGCGAAAGACTACATTCGCTTTTTATCTTGTATCTTAAAATTAACATTCTTGCAATTAGATGAAATCAATATATATGATATATATTATCATATTAGATATATATATATATATTAATATATATATATATATAAAGAGACCTGTGTTTCCCTACCCGCCAAGTTTTCTCCACAACCAGCCACAACCACCCACCGGTGGTTATGGTGGTGGATAGCCTTTGTTGTCACATCTAAATTATGCGAGTTTGGTGGGGGTGGCTGTACGTGGGTGGGAGTGGGTGACGAAAATGTGCTTTCTAGCACATTGTTTTGTTATGGGAAGGCCGCAAATGCTCCAGATGGTTTCAAAATAGGCGCGCCGACTGTGTCGTTGAGTCTAGAAGGTTCTGGAAAAACCTGCTCTAGAAAGTTCAGGAAGGAAAAAGTTCTAGAAAATTCCCGAAAGATCTATGAGATTCTAAACTGAGTGGCGGAATGTGTCGGTGTGTCTAGAAGGTACATTCGAATTTCTTGAAAGTTCTGGAATATACAAAAAGATTTCATAGTTAATAACGAACTGACCCAAAGAGCGCCAAGTAGCAGAAATACAACACTTGGTAAATTGCATATCCCTGTAATACACACCACAACTGCTTAGCATCACTACACATTTAGAGGCGTGAAATGGTCTAACGAATTGCCGGTTGAAATGAGGATTGAAAAAAATTGTGAGGCATTTAAGAAAAACGTTTAAAAATACCTTCAGAGCTAATTAATTTTTTATTTTATTATATACGTAAGCCACCTACTTATTACTAACTTGTGTATACATTTTATAATTTTCTAGAATAATATATATTATATTTAAAATGTAATGATACTCCTCTCCTACACACGAGTTTATGTCACTCATGTAGAAGAGAAATATCCAATATGAGTAACTATCTCTATCTTTATTGTAAAAAAAGGATTTGTAACAAATTAAAAAAAATTAGTGCTTTATTCATTTTCAGCATCCAAAACCGTTTTAAAAGTAATATTAGGCACGTTAAAACTGTGTAAAATCCCGATAATAATAATTTCGTTGTCTGTTCCTGTAACGTCCGTAACTTTTTTTATAATTTTTTTTATTTATCTCCCTCTTTTTTCCTTCTTTTTCATAAATAAATATTTACTTATACTTATTATTTAGGAACCGATATGTGAAAGTACCGTCATTTTTGACGGGTTACAGCTAGTTTATTTTATAACAACAAAACTACATATACTTGGGCATAAAAAATTTCAATAACCTACCTACAGATATTAAGTAAATCGATGACTTACGACAATTAAAGAAAAAAATAAACCAACACTTTAGATCGATACAATTTGACAATGCATAACAAGACGTATAGCTAAGGAACAAATAAGCCAAATCCAATTTTGGAGAGGCAAAGCAATAAAATAAAATGTATCTAAGTAGATTGTAATAGACAAATGTATTATGATTTAAATGTAGGTTTAATATTAAATAAAAATAATAAAAAGTTATTCAAGACTCGGAGACTACTCAACGCAGCAACTGTGCCATTAATTAATTTATCGTCTTGAAATTGTATAGATAAGTAGCATACACATTTAGAAGTGCAATTTTTCATGTGCAAAAAAATATTATAGATAACAACAGCCAAGGAATTTTAATCACTACCCGGCGAGGCAAGGCAGCAGAAGGCCAAATATCTATTCCTGAGTATCGACGGCTCCTACGTATAATATCGTAACCCACAAAATTCAATTTTACAGGAGAAGGACTTGAACATATTTTCGTCCGGTATAAATCTAAATATTGCCCAATTTTTTTTGAAATTTCGTTTCAATATTTTACTTTATACTGTAGTTTCATAAATAATCACAAAAAAGTCGAAATTATTAACGGTTTTTGTAGAAATGCACATACGATATTATACTTCGGAAAAGACGCGACGTAAAATATCGTATAAATGACTTACAACATTTTACTTCGGAAAAGACGCGACGTAAAATAACGTAAGTGTTACATACGATAATTTTCTTATGTTATTTTCTCACGCATATTATCGTAAGTGTTACATACGATAATTATTTATGTTATTTTCCAACGTATGTTATCGTAAGTGTTACATACGATAATTATCTTATGTTATTTTCCAACGTATATTATCGTAAGTGTTACATACGATAATTATTTATGTTATTTTCCAACGTATGTTATCGTAAGTGTTACATACGATAATTATCTTATGTTATTTTCCAACGTATATTATCGTAAGTGTTACATACGATAATTATCTTATGTTATTTTCCAACGTATGTTATCGTAAGTGTTACATACAATAAAATTATCTTATGTTATTTTGCAACGCAAATCATCATAAGTGTTACATACGATAGTATACTTCGTAAAAAAATATGTGATTGTTTGAGATACGATAAAATACGTCCGAAAAAAAGGTTATTTATTGCAAAATATTTTTTTTTCTTTCTTGGAAATAAAGATATAATTAAATACATATGAAATACACAAAAAACTAAAAACGTCGATTTGTGGGTTACGATATTATACGTAGGAGCCGTCGATATAATACAGAAAAAACAGTAACCCATAAAAACCATATTTTTACTCCCATATGCGTTGAAATATCCATACAACTTATATGAAAAAAACATTAAAAATTTGAATTGCGTGTTCTTAGATCGTTTAGTTTATTAAAATAGTTACAACACCGCAAAATCTATATAAACACCATAGAAAATAATCAAATCATCTATAATTTCTGCTGCGTGACGTCACATCGCGTTTTAATGGCATCGTATTTTTTAAGATTTATATTATAAAAATTATGAATGAAAATATTATCCCACACCATCCGTACTGAGATACAAAGTATAATTTATTTTTCTAAATCTATTTCATATATTTTCATAGATATCTGTAAAATGTGAAATTACGCTATTGATTTTTACTCCCTTTATATTAACTCGTGGCGTCTGCTTGCTTGCCGGCTTGCCTGCCGAAAAAACTTTGCATAGATTTTTAACCCTTTTCCCGTGATCCAATCGAGCTGAAACTTTGCAGACAGACTCGTGGCGACGATAAAAACGATCTTACAAATTATACTAAAATTATGGATTTTTCGAAATTTCAACGATTTTTTCTAATTGGAAACCATACAAATGAGAAATGAGCCCGACGCGTGGAGAAGACGCGAAACCTGTTTCAACTAGTCTGACTCGAGCCATGGGTCCGATCAGACGGTTTCGCCGACGCCGTGCCCCCTAGTACCAATTATTAGGTTTCCAATATTCTATAAGTTTTAAGGATATACATGGAATAGATTTTCCACATGAACTTAAAGCAAGAGGAATGCGTTAATAGAATATGAAATTGGAAGCAATACAAATGAGAAAGGGAGTATAATAAAAACTTGGTTTTTATGGGTTATTTTTTTTATGTCTTATGTTTTTGCTGTGTCGTATTGGTTTTTAGCTAAGAGAAATGTGAACATATAATTTCCTTCTTCTTCATAATCAAACATAATAATTTTGCTGTCTGTCTGCCTGTCTGTCCGTCCGTCTGCCTGTCGTCAAGTCCGTAACTCGCTGGAATTAAAATAATAAGAGTGTGACAAGCAATCAGCGCGTGGCACACATCGCGCGGTCACGCAAGGCAAGTCGTTATTATTTCCCGTGATTTTTTACGGGTGTACGTACGGCTATCAAACATAATAATATCGTTGTCTGCCAGTTCGTCTGTCTCTCCCCATCACTTCGTGTAACGTCCGTAATTTCGTTTGAATTCACGGCTAAAAAACGAAATTAAATGGTCGGAGATGGGGCTTGAACCCCGGGCCAGCAAACCCGAACCGGTCGCTCAACGTATGTTGCTACGGCCTCCTCTCCGTGTATCGCCAAATAGATGCTATGAATATATACTAAGGTTTAGCAAGGACGCGAACCTGTGTTCCGTCATTTTTGACGGGTTGCAGCTAGTATAATTCATCATAATCCTTCAATACAATTTTCTAATTTATTGTTTGTTTTTGTTTTTCTAATTTTCTATGTGTTTAATTATTACTTATTACTTGAAATGTTTCACTGTTTTATTTTTATTTTAGTTCCTTTGTATTTTTTTTACATTTACGTTTTTAAATAATTATTTAAAAATATATACTTATTTATCTAAATATAATAATTTAATTGTCTGTCTGCCTGTCCGTCTGTCGGCCCGTAAATTCGTAACTTGCTAGAATTAAAACTTTGAATGATTAGAGTGTGAACGCAATCAGCGCGCGACTCAAGCAACACGCAAAGGTCGAAATTACCGATCTCGACATTTTTGTATTATTATTTGATTATGTTTAGTTGTAGTTTTAAGCGAATTAGGCCGCCCGAATAAGAAGGCACTGAAGAAATTGATTCCTTTTACAAAGGCGTTGCAGACATCGGACATCACAAATACAGGTATTTATTTTGAGAGAGATATGTGAAAATATACAAATCTCCTTATTTAAGTACGACGAACACCGACGTCTCTTTTTTAAAAATTTATTATTGTCTATTTAAGTGTTGAGATAAAGATCGTATCTTAAGATCCCAATATGGCTATTTTCGGAATACGGCCGATTATTAGAGATTCTTTTTACTATAATTTTTACTTTATATTATAATATTTCTTATCAAATTTAATATTGTGCTAATAGTTATCAATCATGTTGTCTACGATACATTTACAAATCAAGATTATTTTTATTTGGGAAGTGTATAATACTAAAGTTGCGCTAAAAATCTATTTTTTATGTACAGAAATGAAAATATTTTCTCTCCCAATATTACATAAATTAAATATATTTTAAAAATTCACCGGGTAATTAATAATTATGTACCTTTTTAAAATCACTTATTTCCGTCCAAGGGGCGATTATTTCTACAGCTTCGAACATCACTCCATTTTCCCATTTCAAACTAGTCCTTATTCCACAATGTCACACAAAAACGTTCAACCAATTCAAAATTAATAATATAATATTCACGTACATTAGCAATATTAAAATATTATTTATTTAGTTGACGCACAATTCGCATAATCTCGAAGGTTGGTTTTGAATATTGTAAGCTAAATTTAGTTTTTGTCTTCCCCTCTGTTATCAAAATTGAAAAAGATGCGTAGGCACGCACGCACTTAACCGAATTCAAATAATAATATCGCAGCGTTCTTCGATTGTCCGAGCGCGGGCAACACTGGGAAGAGAGGCGCGCGCAGCCCGCCGCGGTCCGCCAATGACTGGGCGCTAAATCCGCGCGAGGGGGACCGCGCATGCGCCGCGAAGCGGTTGCAAAGCTTTCGGCCGGGCCGCTAGAAGAAATTTTGCTTTGCCATTTTGATTGCGTTAGATTCGATTTTCCGGGTGGTATGGCAAAAAGAAAACCCAGATATTCTCGTCGGAAAATAATCATTACAATAAATGAATTTTTTAATGGCAAAAAGAAAACCCAGATATTCTCGTCGGAAAATAATCATTACAATAAATGAATTTTTTAACTTGGTTCGCGGTAAGTTTCTCGCCTTCGATAGAAATTTGAAATCTTGTTGACCAATCAACTGATGCGTCGAAATCTCTAGTTAATCTCAATTGTTCGAAAAGTACTTTTACTATCTCTCTATTCTTTGACTTTTACGCATATACCTACATTCTTTAAAACAGTTCAATTTTAGGCTGCCATAAACGAAACTGGCAGGAACACAAAATAGTTTGTACTATTAATCAGGTCTTAAATTGTTCAATAGACTGCCAGCAAATATGAAAAAATTAGAAAGTCTCGCTACTTTTCGTAGGTTAAGTGCAAAATAAAAAAAGTTAGTTTGATGTATGATCGTGTTATGTTGTTTGATGTTTATTTTCTTTTTTAAATTTCTTCTCTTTGTGCCAGATGTGAAAATGTATTTCTATTTATGTTGATATATTTTTGGAATATTTATGTTTATTTCGCTACGTTAATTTATGTTTTAATTACTAGATGTAGAAATGTGCACTTTTTACAACTAAATAAAAAAAACAAACAAAACAGGGCGTCCAGGGAGCGTCCATAAATCACGTGGTTCCGTTTTGAACTCTTTTGTACCCCTCCCTCCCCCCACGTAGCCCTAACGTGGCTTTTGCTTTGATACCCCGCCCCAACACGGAGTGAAGCGTGGTTTTTTCCTATTAATTCCAGACGACAATTGTGCTAATTTTTCCTGCCAAAACTATTTTTCAAATGAACAAGACCTTTTCATAATTAATAAGAACAAAAATGAATTTGTCGATGATTGATTTATCGATCGCATATTCTGTACCGTTTTAATTGTACCAAGTCATATAAAGGAAATAATTACGTAGCCCAACACCGACTCCCCCTGCCCCTCACGTAGCCCAGCGTAGAATTCTAACCTAACCTCTCCCCCCTTGATCAGGCCGCGCAGTATATGGACGTTCCCACAATCGTTGCGCGATAACACTGATGCATAATTTTCAGACGACTTTAAATTATTTAAATGGCGAAAAAACACACGGTTATACGGCACGAAAATACAATACTGCGCGTACAAAATAAGACAATAAATCATTCAATAATTATTACAAAAGATATTTTTAACAATAAATATGAAGCGTAGGTATCGTCATAAGATGAGGTAGGTACTAGAAACTCATCCACCTCCCTGGCCATGTGCATTATATACATTACGAACCCTTTTATGCTTATTTAAAGTTAAATAAGGAACAATCGGTTAAAAGAAACTGTAAAATTGTTTTATCTGTCATTCGTATCCAAGTGACTTCTATAATTATGTCTTATCTGTGTCATCTTTTAATTGCGGGAGACATTTAACTATTTTTCTGTATTGTATCTTACCAAGCAATTACGTCACCCTGTTGGATGGCCGAATAAAAAAAAATAAAAAAATATATATACCAGATAAAATACTCATTTACCTCTAGACCCGCTTATGTAGAAATAAAAATAGAGATTTCCGAAATTTCGTGATTCGAGATGTTCATAATTTCACATTTTGCGTGTTTATAATTTCATGGGTATTATATTTTGTTTACGGAGCCTATTGTAAATTTATTCAGTGGAAATATAACACATCAAAATTTATCACGAAAAGTGCGTTGCATACTTTCATAGCATTATTAATTTTTTTTTCTTAAATTTTCAGCTTTACTAGTTCTGAATGTACTGATCAAGCTGTCTTACCATCTTGTTATTCTCCCCCCAGACTGTGGTTGAAAATGAAGTTTAAGTCCATGACGTTGAATTTTTGTGGAAGAGTTTAAGTCGTTTATTTAAATTTAGATATAACTATTTTACTATTTCTACACTAGCTATAAATCGTCAAAAATGACGGACATTTTTATGTTCGAATTTTAGATTTAAGTGAATTATTTATTAGACAAAATCACCGGCATGCTTAACCTAGAAGATCTGATATGTGTGGAAAAGATAAAGATGACTTGTAAAATAAAGAATAAATTATTAAAAACGAATATCATCCTTTACCAGAACAGTGACGTACATAGACAACACACAAGAACAAGAGACTATATAAGAAGTAATATACCGTGGACTAATAGAGAGAGATATGGTTTCCTATACACTCCGATTTCGATTTCTATAATGGGATCCCCAATTCCATAAAGGAATTAAATAATATAGAACTAATGAATAATATAGGCTGAAGGAACTCGTGTTGGAGAGGAGATAACTGTTTGACAAGTCAATGTGATTATATTTAATATGTGTACCCACTTATTTTACTGTATTTCCTGGCCCCTACACCAGCATAAATTGCTGTTTGGGGAAATGCTTTTTAATTTTTATGTTAATTAATACAAATTGTTATATTCATTACTCATTATCAGTTTCTTTTTTGATACTTTATGTATGTATATATTAATTTATTTTCATTTTCTTATTTTCTCTACCTATTTTTAATTTCTATTGTTTTAATTTTCTAACTTTATTCCATTATTTCTTTGATCTCGGGAAACTTCACTTTATAATATGTATCTATGTTTTCTCTATACTTTGTTTTTTTAAACTTTTGTTTATAATTATTTCTTTGTATTGGTTGCTTTTATTATTATTATATTCTTCATAATATGTTTGTATACAGGGTTATTTGTAAAACATTAATAACCTCGCAGGGCTATATTCCTGCCTTGATTATGAGTCGAAAATGTTCAAGCTATTATGACCTAATATTAGTTAAGGAGATATGCGACATCAAAGTTTGCATTTTTTTTTCAATATTTCTGACTTATTTTTTGTAAAACGTTGGACTATCATTACAGTAACTCATATCAATTATGAAAAATTCATTCGTTTCAATACAAGTTAAATAAAATGATAAAAATCCTGAAAAAATTCCAATTGGAATGTTTTCCAATTGGAATTCGAAGGTTTTTATTTTTTTGTTTGATTTGTATTAAAGGGAATGAATTTTTCATATTCGATATAAGTTACTGTAATGATTGTCCAATGTTCTACAAAAAAAAGGTCAGAAATATTAAAAAAAAAATGCAAACTTTGATGTCGCATATCTCCTTAACTATTGATATTAGGTCATAATAGCTTGAACATTTTCGACTCATAATCAAGGCAGGAATATAGTCCTGCGAGGTTATTAATGTTTTACAAATAACCCTGTATATATAATACCATCTCTGATATTGTTATACATACATGATAAATTACGATATTCAACAAAAAAATGCGAAATCGATCTAAAATGCAATAATCACACGTTACAGTTTTAATGAACTCGCCGTGAAATGTGAACTCTAACTCTTAAAATTCTACTTAATTTACTTCAGATTCTCACAAAATGCCACTTAAAATTGAACTTTCACTGCGAATACAATTGTCGCGAAATCGCAGTATGTTTGCGTAAGCGTTTAAACAGCGCCATCTGGTAGCGTTAGTTTCGTTAGCGTCGTTTAGGCCGCGAAAGAAGGCTGTGAAAATCGCGCCACCCAGCGTAGTGTAGCGTTAGTGACAGACACTGTTAAACAGGGGATGATGTACTTTTAATTCTAAAAATCAAATTTTAATTCTGACATGATTACTGTTTTTAACATAAAACATGTCAGCGGGCGCCCCACTTTCTTTTCTCACTAGAGCCGTATTATAAACCTTTATAACATTTTTGTATAATCTCATTATTTTGTGTTTTATTTTAACACTTGCTGTGCCCGCGCAGCTTCTTAGAACATTATAGAATTTTAGGGAATTTTCTAGAACCTTCTCCTTCCAGAATTTTCTAGAGCATATTTTTCCGGAACCTTTTAGACTCACCGACACAGTCGGCGTGCCTATATTGAAACAATCTTTCAAAAGCATTTGCGGCCTTCCCATAACAAAATAATGCACATTTTCGTCACCCACTCCCACCCACGCACAGCCACCCCCACCCAACTCGTGACACCAAGGGCTATCCACCACCATAAGCACCGGTGGGTGGTTGTGGAGAAAACTTGGCGGGTAGAGAAACACGGGTTCCTTTATATATATATATATATTGATTGACTTTTTAAATGTATCGGCTCATAAAGCGATAACATTTCAAATGACGTTTCCAACTTTTTTTATTGAATACATTGTATTAATTTTTTTCAGTATTCTACGTGCCATTGAGATTAAAAAAAAATACTTTCAACTAGTTTGAAAAAAAAACACAGCGAAAATCGACCCCGTCGACAGAGATAACCTGTTTTATGAAGACACATACTGAATTCGCTTGCATTTTATAGATTTTTAATTAATGCAAATAAGATAGTGTAATATTTTTATTTACACACACAATAATCTATATTATAATTACCCTAAGAACCAATGTCGTTTCTGTCTCCGTATGGTGATTTCTATTTGTATACAATAATTTTTCCACGGTACCCATTGGGTCGTGTGGCGCAGCGGATAACGCGTCTGACTACGGATCAGAGGATTCCAGTTTCGAATCCTGGCAGAATCGAATTTTTTTTTACGGTCGAGAATATTTTATTTGTTGAAATTTTAATTACATTTTTGGTTTTTTATAATGTTGTATAAAAGTAATCAACACTGCGAGAAGAGAAGAGAGTAGGTACCTACCTATCGAACTGTTGTTTATTCCGCTCTGACTTATTAATCTGTTAGAAATAGGAATAAATACTTTGTCTTAATTATATCTAAACTACCCATAATTAAAAGTGAAAATTTGCCAGATACAATTGGTCGTGAAGCGGCTGACGTAGGTATAGGTAAATTGCGTAATAGGTAAATCGCGGCCACAATAGCAAAAATGGAAATTTGTTAGATACAACTGGCCGCGCAGCGGCCGTCGCTGGCCGCGGGTCGGCCATCATTGACCACGAAGCAGCCACGAGCCAGAGGTGGTCTAAAGGGGGAGGGGTAGGTATATGTCCTGGGTTCTAAGGAATAAGTATACAAAATTTGAGTTAGATCGGTCAAATGGTACAGATTTGCATGGAGATATCAGGGAGGGGGAAAATATCGCTTATGTTATCCGCCGGATCCTAAAGTAAGCAAAATTTGAGTCAGATCGGTCGAACGGTACAGATTTACAAGGAAAATATACCAGGGGGAGGGCGGAAATGTCGCCTGTGTTACCCGCCGGGTCCTTAATATAAGTTTGCAAAATTTGGGTCAGATCAGTTGAATTTGTCAACCGGCAATAAACCCGCCATTGTAATAATCCAGGTGTTAGATTTGTAAGCAACCTAACATTTCACGATCACATAGAGACGATCAGTGGTAATGCTTTGGGAATGTTAGGATTTGTTCTGCGTACTGCCAGGGTTTTCGAGAATACCCGCGTACTGAGAACTCTTTACAACTCCTTGGTGCGGAGTAGACTCGAGAGTGGCTCGATGATCTGGGGGCCACATGAGGGCAAGTACTCTCTTATGGTGGAGAAAGTCCAAAAGAAGTTTCTGAGATATCTCTACATGAGAGAGTACGGGCATTATCCTTGGCTTTACCCAACCGAGTTTCTCCAGGGTATGCTTGGCTACAATAGTCTAGAGACTAGAAGGAATGTGTATTTGATTACACATTTTTATCGATTGTTGCGCGGTATGATCGATAATCCTGAAATTATGCAGAGCATTGGTTTGTATGTTCCTGATAATTACATTAGACATCGTCAGCATAGATTGTTTCACATTCCAATATACAGGACCAACCTGCCGATGGTTATGCCCGTTGGAAGAGCCACAGCTATGCTGAACAAAATCGCTTTGGGTATTGATATATTCCATGTGTCTGAGGGGGTTTTCCGAAGCGGGATTCTCCTACACCTTTGACCAAATTTTATGTTATTTTTAATTTATTATTTTATTTTGATATATACTTCCTAATATGTATGCCTTAAACATTTTGTTTGTTATATACATTTTATCAATAAATAAATTGAATTGAATTGAATTGAATGTGTACACAAAAAGTGAATACATAAATAAATAGTCTTTATTTCAAGCAGGAATAATTCAAGAACGCCCTCCGTATAATAAAGCTGCGGCCAGTTTATTTTTTATGTTGTATTTTAATGTTTCGTGTATGTGTTAAATATGTTCATTAAAATATTTTATTCGTGTGTTAAATAAAAACAAATATGTTTGGTGGCCCTGATAAGCGCCTTTTTCTATTAAAATATTATATAAATCTGACCCAGGAGGCGCGGGGCGCCGCCGGAAATGCACGACGCGCTGATTGGCTGACGCACGCGAGGTATAACGTTGTGAATCAAATAAATGCACTGGATTTGAAGAGAAAAAGCAGCCTCTTCATTTCAGTATCTTTCATACTCTTCGTTCCAGTATCAAGTTTAAACGGCGTTTTATTTCAACATTCTCCACATACTGCTCCTGGCGTCAAAAATAAACAAGTGAAAATTGGCGAATCACACCTGCTTTTGCAGTCTTTGTCCTGTGCGTGACAGCCTTTATTATTTTTCTCTATTTATAATCAACTAGCTGTGCCCGCGCGACTTTGCACGCGTAGATTTTTAGAACACTGTTTGGATCGTCATAGAACTTTCGCGAACCTTCTAGAACATTCTCCTTCCAGAAACTTCAAGAAATTCGAATGTACAGGAACCTTCTTTACACACCGACACAGTCCGCCACTCAGTTTAGAACCTTATAGAACTTATAGAAGGGCTATCCACCACCATAACCAACGGTGGGTGGTTGTGGCTGGTTATGGAGAAAACTTGGCGGGTAGGGAAACACGGGTTTCTTTATATATATATATTGATTTTAATGTTCGTATATGTGTTAAATATGTTTATAAAAATGTTTTATTTATGTGTTAAATAAAAACAAATTTGGTGGCCCAAATAAGGGCCTTTTTCTTTAATAATATTATTACGTTAATCTGACCCAGCATGTATCACGTTAGAACAGGCGCGGGGCGGCGCCGGAAATGGGCGACGCGCTAATTGGCTGACGCACGCGGGGTATGACGTTGTGAATCAAATAAATGCACTGGAAGAATTTGAAGAGCAAAAGTCTCTTTGTTTTTCTTCGCTTTTACTCTTCGGTCCAATATCAAGTTTAAACAGCGTTTTATTTCAACCTTCTCTAAATCCAACATGCAGAGGCGGCTGACATTTTTGCTGATAATATAACTGTGTATAGGACAAAGCTGATACAAATCCTTTACATCTCAACGAAATGGAAATGGATAATAAATTTTTCTGTATTATTATTTTATCTGTCTTATGTTATTTTTTTAAATTTATATTCTGCATCTAGGGCGTTAAATAAATAAATAAATCCTGCTCCTGGCGTCAAAAACCATCGAGTGAAAATTGGCGAATCACGCCTGCTTTCGCAGTCTTTGTCCTGTGCGTCCTTTAATATTTTTTTCTATATATAATCACTTTATTTGCGAAACTAACGAATCAGCTAGCAACGTTTGAACACGCCTGCCGCCGAATTATGCTAAACTCGCACGAAATTCGCTGCGGGCTCCAAGTGCACCGATCGGTATTTAACTCAATAAATGTATTTTTTACTTTTGACCTTGTTTCTGTTGCACGCCGAATTAACATCCATTAAAACTGTTGACCCGAAACATATTTTTTATTGAAAAGATTCAATGACAAGGCCGATTCAATCCGCGCGCGGGAGAAATGTGCCGCCCGGCTCGGCGCCTCAAACACGAAACGGAAACCGACAGATTATCATTCGAGACAATCTATGCTATTCTGGAAATAGCACTGTTGGGGTGTCCGATCATGATCCCAACACTTAACAGACGAAAATGAAAATAAAAAAGAAACTAGACGTGGGTACCTATACTTCGGTATTCGGTGTTCATCGTGCTTAAGGCGGCACATTCACTGCAAATGCATATTTCGGCGTTTTTTTAACGAAAATGTGTGTTTTTATTATTAATTTATAATCTAGACTGCAGTTTTTTAGTGCAATTACTTAGATAGAATCTGTTTTTTATATAAAAGTAATAAACTCAACATTATTTACAATAATTAAGAAAATATAAGCATTTATCGACAGGCCGCAGACAAAAAATCGTTTTTAGTGTCCTAGGCGGCGCAACGTTTTAATTAATATTTATATGTATGCATAATGTTTTTTAATACGTGTAAGTATACTTGATTATCTAGAATCCGCACTAAGGAAATTAAGAAATATACAATATTAATAAAGTTATAACGTTTTAAATTTGCGAGAAATTTTTACGTTTTTTGTTGATTTTACAAAGCTTTTTATTTATATAAAGAGATGATTTTAAACAGTATATTCTATTTATTCCCGTATTTTGATGCTTTACTCACTAAATAAAAGTCAGTTTTTTACATAAAAACATCTTAATTATTATTTAGAAATAAAAATTCCAAAGTATGAAGTGCCAATAAATGCTGTATACCTATAGCTTACCTATAGAAAAAATATTATTTCATATACACTTATAAATTTCTTCTCCCGCAGCGTCCTGATGTAAAATTATGGCAAAATTGTCACTGTCGCCTTGGACCATAGAAAGAGAAATATTGTTGGAATGTTTTTACATTTGATATTTGACGGATAACCGTCATGTACTTCTTTCTCCCTCTGACCACACCATGGACGTACACCTACTTATCTTTTTTTTCCCGTCTATTAAGTGTTGGGATAAAGATCTTACATCCCAATGTTGCTATTTTCAGAATGCGGGCGAATGATTGCTGTCCCAACACAGAAAAGTAGAGTAACGTCAAATGTAAATATTCCTAACATTGTGACGAAATTACTGGCTTTAAATTAATATTTTTTGACAAATAATTTAGTAGAGAAAAGGCATATCGCTCACGATAAAACAATATCTCGTAAGAGATCTTTTTAAGAGATTTTTAAAAAATCATTTTTTTTTATATATTTAGTAAGCTTAGACATTCAGAATTATGTCCTCAAAAGAATTTTTCAAAATTCCAATACAGCTATTTCGATGGCGCGGCAAGTAACCGGACCAAATCGAACAGTAGAGGGAGCGACGTTGCCGTCTACCTGCGGATGGATTACCTCATAAAACCTTTCTTATATACTATACCTAAATAATTATATTTATCTGAAGGTCATATTAACGTATTTTTTTTGAAATCTTTTCGTTCTACTATTTAGTTCAGGTTAGTATCGAGTCAATCTTTAAACATCGTTGACGTGCGTTCTCTGCGAATATTTTGAGTGAATATTATAGTTTTTATGTAAAATGAATAAAACAGTTCAAAATACATATGGTGCTAAGCGTGCATATAGAAAAACGAAAAGACAATTTAGAGGTATTCAACATACTGTAGAAGAAGAAATAAGTTTCACTTGTGCGTCCGTTGAAAAAATTGAAAAGATCGGGTGACAAAGAAGTTACAAAAGAAAAAAATTACGGCTATTGCATTTTAGAATTTTTATCTAATTTTACATCTCTATCATTATTTATTCTGTGTTCTACATGTAAGCAAAATATAACATTTTCGTTATATGTCAAAATATAAAAATCGTTGAATCCTTTAATATGGACTTTTGCTCTGAAACACATAATGCAGGAACGCGGACCATTGAAATTGCTATTTTTCTCACTGTTAGTATTTTTAATGAAGGTTTTATACCCATTCTAAAAATACTAAACGTTGTGGGAATCACGATTGGTCCAGAAGCCCATGCGTTCGTTGGGAAACGGGACGAAGTTTAGGTAGAACCCTCTGAAATCCGAGCTTCGGATGCTTCAAATGCCGCTCGTCTACAAGAAATAATTTCAGAGAATGAACATTTTGAAGTGAAGAAAGGCCCATTATATGAAGCAGGAATCGCCGATTAAAAATATGCAAGTATACTGTACTGAAACTTTACTCAAAACTTTAAATGCGTTTTTCTAGAAATGACATTTTTCAAGCTGGCGGACATGATATCTCAAGTTCTACTAAACTGATTTATTTAAATTTTTGTGTAAACCTTCTCGATATATAGCTCTATAGCCCCTACCACAATAAAGACAAAAATTTTATTATTACTATTAAAAAAAATTTAACTTTAAAAAAAACGCGAAAAAATGTGTTTTTTTTTTCAAACGGCCGCCATTTTTTAATTTTTTTTTTATTTCTCCGAAGTAGGGGCGATAGCGACATCTTTACTTATTAAGAATCCGTTAGAATTTTTTGTTTCAGATGATCACAAGGGTTGAAACCATGTCCGCCAAAACATCCCTTTTTTTTGGACCCCCCAATTTACCGGCCGATAACTTTTTGAGTTTTGAATTTTTTATTATTCTTTTATTTTTAATGTATTCTTAAAATATAAATAAACGAATCACAAAAAAATGTATACCAAAAATATTATTTGTTTCTTTTTTACAAAGCTCTAAAAAACGCCCGAAATTCGTGCCACTAGACTAGAATACACCCTTAATACATACTTGTTTATTTATTTTAGGAAAAGTTAAAAGCAAATCTCAAATTAACATACAAGAGATAAAAAATAATAAATTTTGCCAATTATAAACTTTCCATTTAAAATTAATTATTTAAGACATTAGAAAAGTGTGACATTATGACATTTTTTAGTTTCATCATATATGGATTACGGGGGGGGGGTGGGGCGGAGTGGGATGTAGGATTAGGATAAAGGAAAGAAGTATGGGTTATAGAAGTATATAGAAGTATATAGTTAGGGTGATGTTAATTTAAGGGAAAACACTGCATAATTCCTAGATTCCTTATAGTAAATAAGATACGAGGAATTGCTTTAATGGAATAAGTTACACAAATAATTGTTTTTAAGATGTAAGATTTTGTCAGATTACACGTCCACACATTTTAAAGACAAATGCACAAAAATAAAAACTTGATTTTGACAGAAGTGTGGTATACGAGATATTGTTTTACCATGAGCAATATTCGAATTCGAAATACCATTTATATTTTAGAGTGCAGAAAATAAATAAAAGAAGATTTTATAAATAAAACTCTATAAACTAAATAAACGAATACTTAATTATTTTTTCAATCGATTCAGCAACTTTGTAGATTAAAATTTTAAAATTTTGATTGTATTATTTGTATGTATCTACTTATATTTTTTTAATAACACCTACATTTATAGAATACCCTGACGATGGAAAGTTTTTTCCGAAACATGTAGGTGTAATTAATAAAATATAAGTAGATAATAGATACATACAAATAATACAATCAATATTTGAATAGTTTATTTATTTAAAAAAATATATAACAACTTTTGTAAAAAATAAAAATTTCAAGAATAAGAAAAATGTGTGTTTTAAATCAATGTATGTAATTCGGAGTAACATATTCCATGTTATATTCATCTCAAATTATATTATTTTGCAGAGTCTTGTTTATTATTTGCAGTAATCACACATATACTCTTCTGTCTCGCATTTTCATTACCAGTAGGAATGACTAAATCAGAAGAACTGTCGTAATTACTGCCGATATAATATCATTGTTAGTCTTGGCCGTATTATGAACTAAGCAATATTGCTATTTCTGTATCTTATATCATCTATCTATATATCTTATATTTCTGTATCTATATCAGTTATTCTATAACATTGTAATCTCGCCAATTTTGACGTTTTAAATTGGACACGTTTACAATTAACGATTTCAATCAATCAGATGCAAGGAAGTGAAGCCTGGAATTTACAAAGGAGGAATGAAAGTAGAATGAATGCGGTGGAAATGCGGTCAGTAAGATGCTTGTGTGGAAAATCTTTGGTCGATACAGTGAGGAATGAACAAATAAGAAGTGAATGTAATGCTGGCTGTAGTGTGGTTTGGTCATGTGGAACTCATGAACGAGGAAAGGACGGTTAAGAAAATTATGAGGCGAGTGTTGAAGGCAACAGGAATAGAGGGCGTCCGCGAAAGACCTGGCGGGATCAGATACTACAAGTATTTCAGGATGGCCCTGTTAAAAGCCACAACAACGTAGAACTTGTATGAGAAGATGTGTGAATGTGGCCCAAGCAAAAGTGGTGTGCCAGGAAAGAAGAGTATTTTTTTATATTTTTTTTTATTTTGCGAATCTCAACAGTATACAATTTATTATAATAATAGATAACATATTGGGTAATTCGTAGACGAATTATAGAGATCCACGGCATAAAATGTTAAGTCAAGCAATAAAGAGAACATATATTAAATAGAGGGATAGGAGTGGGAGTTAGAGGGGGAAGTGGAGTGAGGTGTATGGGATTGTGGCTGAGTGGAGTGCGTGTGTATTCTGTGCGTGACGTTGTATACAGATATGGGGGTATGTGTAAAGAGTGATGAGAGTTTGGCTGTGGTGTGTGTATGATGATGGTCGGTCTCAGTTAATCCGGTGAAGATATAGAAACAAGTCATATAAGCGGTTTAAATAAGATTTTTAAGAGCTGAGATGTTGGTATTTAATATATCAATGTCATTGAAGTGGTCATTGTATGCTTTGCATGTTCGCTGGATGAATGAGTTCTGTGCATAAGAGGTTCTGCTTATGGGTACATGGAAGAGCACGAAGTGTCGGGTTCGCCTTGATGGAGCGTGGAGAGAAACCAGCTCCAATTGGCTGGGTCAGTCAATATGTCCCTGAAGTAACTTGAAAAGTAGTATTTGATCAGCTCGTGCTCTTTTATGTTAAAGGGTTCTCATGTTATAGAAATCCATTGCTTCCATATGTGAGTCGAAATACATGCCGGATTTACCATTGAGGCGACGCAAAAACCTATTCTGAATTTGTTCTATTCTCGCAATGTATGTTGTCTGTTGTGGATTCCAGACCTGAGATGCATACTCCAAGTGACTGCGAACGTAGGAATAATATAAACATTTTAATGAGTGAGGATTTTTGAATTGTTTTCAGGTTCGAAGTATGAATCCCGTGTGAATGGTCAAAGTGCGCTTTAAAAATAAGTTTACTGTCGAGAATTATTCCGAGGTCTTTTAATTCGCATTTGTTTTCTAGTTGAGCGTTGTTTATTGAGTAGGCAAACTGAATGTTATTGGTTTTCTTGGAAAATGTCATTTGAAAGCATTTTTTTGCGTTAAGAAGAAGTTTGTTTATATGACAGTAGGCAGAAACGCGGTTAAGATCTTCTTGAATTTTTCGGCAATCGTCTAGGGAGTTCACTTTTGCGAAAATTTTCATATCATCCGCATAATGTAGGAAATTAGCGAAATGAAAGCAGTTTTGTATATCGTTTATATAGATTATGAACAGTAATGGACCCAGTAAACTCCCTTGAGGGACTCCAGAGGAGATGCGAGCCCAGTCAGATTTAAGACCGCCGATGACAACTGCTTGGCTTCTGCTGGTAATGTAGGAAATAAGCCACCTTAGTAGGTCACCGTGGATTCCTATTTTTATCAGTTTATCAGCTAAAATGTCATGATCGACTTTGTCAAATGCTTTACTGTAGTCTGTGTATATGGCATCGGTTTGCGCTCGTTGATCCGTTGAGGATAGCGCGTACTGCGTGAAGGTTAGTAGATTGGTGACAGTGGATGTTCCCGCGAAGAATCCGTGTTGTTGGGGATTAATGTATGGCTTTATGGCGGTAAATATCTGGGTATAGATTAGTTTTTCAAAGAGTCTGTAGTTAGTTACGTCATTTTTTTGACCAGATTTAAAAATAGGGGTTATTTGCGCATTTTTCCATTGATCCGGGAAGGTACCTTCATTAAGGGATTTAATAAAAAGTAAACGGAGTGGATGGACGATACTGGAAGAGCACGCGTGTACGATCGAGGGGGGAATACCGTCAGGCCCTGCTCCTTTATTCAAATCAAGACTATTTATATGATCTCGTAAAATGTGATCTATTTATGTGATCTCGTATGGAGTTCAATCCTCTCTGCCTACCCCTGCGGGGAAACGGCGAGATGGTTAGTTAGTTAATTAGAAAGCTCACTATTCATAATTGTGATTAACTTATCGTTTGTTTACGTTTTAGAGCTTTCTGATTGATTGAATTCATTAATTTCAAACTTGTCAAACTTAAAATGTCAAAATTGGCGGCATTACAATTTATATAATACCCGTCGAGATACAGTAATAGCAATATTGCTTAATTCAGAATACGGCCGTTTTTCTTTTTCGCATTATTTTAACCCTTGTTACGGAGATAAGCGACGATCAGAGTTAGCGTTTTTTTTTTTTAGATTTTCTGGGAGTTTTTATTCATTTTATTTGACTTATATAAAATTTTTAACATTCGATATAAATTTATTTCATGATAGTCTTGCGTTTTGCAAACGATTAGCCAGAAATCTCGGAAAAGAAATGCAAACTTTGATTTTCGCTTACCTCCGCAATCGTCGATATTTCACCCAAAGTGTAAAGAATATTTTCTATTCTGAATTGAAAAAAAAAGACTGCTCAACAGTTTTTTCTGCCAGTTACAAAACACCGTGCATAATGAGTGAGGTATTTTTTTTATTGTGTCATGAGGGGGTCCTGCACGCAGATCCCGAGGCGTTATGTTTCCAAGTACGGGCCTGACCAGATTGAAATTCACCACGCGCAGTCGGCGATTGATCTGGCTTCTTGAAATAATTTACTACGACCGGCGGCTTATTCACAGTGCCGCCGCAACAATGGAGGAGCGACATCTGATATGGAAAGAGGCTTCCGTGACTTCTAAATATGCCCGGCGTCAGGAAGTAAGTGACCACAGCACGGATAAAGCCGAGAACGACTTAATATTTCGTTAATTCCAATATATCAATAAATCATTACAATCTTAATTATATGCAACTATAGGGTGGCCCATCGTGTACGCCGGATTTAAATTCCCCTCCATATTTTTTAAATTCAAGTTGGCAACTTTAATGTTTTACATTTGTCATCTGCTGTTATTAAGATTTTTTTAAATTGGTTTATTAAAAACGAACTTTTCGAAAAATCTCCGAAAAACTTTCGCCAAATTTGTAAAGTGTTTTAACAATAATAATACATTGTTCTTTTGTATAGCGATCTATAGGTCGACCACAATAAAAAGACCATTCCTAGCTTTGTCCGGTAAGAAGAAAGCGGGGGGAAAGTTGCCTGGCAAGCCCGTATTACAAGCTTCAATATGATATTCCAAATAAATATATATTTTTTGTTTAAAAAAGGTTACTTACTTATTAGAAAAAATTATATTGTGTTCATTTTTTGCGTCCTAACAACACACATATTTTTTGCGCACATTCTTTTGAATGCGGTCTAGCTATAATAACCTCAATAACAGTAAATGAGAAAAGTCTAACATTAAAGTTACCAACTTAAATTTTTTTTAAATGGAGGGAAATTTAAATCCAGCGTACCCGATGGGCCACCCTATAGATAGTGTTACCTCGTTAAGAGATCTAGGAATATTCTTTGATGAAAAGTTATTCTTCATCTCACACATGAATGAAATCAAATAATTTCGTTTTCTGTCTGTTTGTCCGTCCGTCCGTCTTTGCGCAACGTCCGTAATTTCGTTCGAATTCACGGCTGAAGAAACGAAATTAAACGAGCGGAGATGGGGCTTGAACCCCGGGCCAGCAAAGCCGAACCGGCCGCAACTTAGCGACGTCGCTACCGCCGCTGCCGAACCCGCGTGACCGGTCAAAAATAAGGTACATATAGAACTTGCCAAGCACAATCGCCAGGGTTTAAAATAGTACAATCAATTACCGGCACGGAAAGTATAAAAAAAAGTGTAAATATTTTATCAAGTCGCTATTAATATTCCATGGGTGTTGGCTACAAATGAGTAATTACTTATTCTTTAGGAGCCGCCATGTAAAAAGCACCGTCATTTTTGACGGGTTACAGATAATCGGCCCGATTCTGAAAATAACAATGTCTGGATCTTTAAGATCTTTATCCCAACACTTAATAGACGATATTAAAAATTAAAAATGTCCAGAGCGAATTTTGTAATTCTACAGCTCAAATACACTGTATTAAAAGATGATATAAGAAAGATTGTTTCTTACAAACGTATTAATTTCTTCATACACAGTGTCCAAATGAAATATCATGGCTAAACGAAATGTCACAACCGCGTTCGGCGTTACCGCGTATTCAAATCTTCCCATCTTGACATTTTTTGACAGATATGTCTGGATCTTTAAGATCTTTATCCCAACACTTAATAGACGATAATAAAAATAAAAAATAAACAAGACATAGCTTTACGTCGGTGTTTGTTTCTGTAAGTTTCTATATGAAATAGATATAGAGGGAGGGAGAAAGATGTAAATTGTTATTTGTCAAATGTCAAGATGGGAAGATCTGAATACGCGGTAACGCGGTCATGACAAGACATGATATTTCATTTGGACGCTGTGGATGAAGAAATTAATACGTTTGTAAGAAACAATCTTTCTTATATCATCTTTTAATACAATGTATTTGAGCCGTAGAATTACAAAATGCGCTCTGGACATTTTTAATTTTTATTATCGTCTATTAAGTGTTGGGATAAAGATCTTAAAGATCCAGACATTGTTATTTTCAGAATACGGATGAATGTCTGTTAACTATCAAGTTGGCGATCACTACGTTGCTTGTAGCAGCTTCAACTTGCAGCATGGATTTTTCCAACTGTAGCCTCAGATTTTCAGCCAGGATGTCCTCCGTCTTTCAGGACCTCTGCTCGCAATTTTTCCTTGAATGATGAGATGCAGGATTTGGTACTTCTCTGGATGTCTCATGATGAGGCCAAAATATTGTAATCTCTAGGTTTTTAATATTTTTGGGATTTATTTTTCTCATCGCATCCGATCATTACATTGTCATTAATTTGTAACCCTACTATTGCAGCTTGTTTTAAGGGGGGGGGGTAAGGTTTATAACTTTTTTTTTTGCATTTTATTTTTAATTTTTTAAATGAATGTATAACATCGCAAGAATATTGCTTCAAAATTTCAAGTCAATCGGAGCAAAATTGAAGAAATTATGAACATTTGAGCGATACTCAGACTGATTTTCTATACCTGCTCTGGCAGCTAAGAAACGCGCTCACCTGAGGACTACCGGACGTGCTATTGTATTGGAAGTGTTTTGCGTAGACAAGGACAAAAAGATGCTGATGATGAAAGCTCTTTGCTGTGTGAACATGGCATCGACGATTATGTGTAAGTATAAAATAAGTGTTGAGTTTTATTTTGAATTTTACAGTGTGCAAAACTTTAAAGCGTATTCCCCACATCTCACGTTTTCAAAGTCGGTGTCCATCATAACTTCAAAACTACTGCACCGATCCTTTTGAAATTTTGAACACTATTTCTGTACATAATTTACGAGGTAACGCTGGAGACTTTTTTTCAAATTTGTTATTAATTTTTATTTTTTAATAACAAGTTAGTCGATATTTTTCGCAAAAAATCGCGTTTTTCCCTTCAAAGTGTTCCAAAAAATTGAAAAATTGAAATTACAAAAAACCCTCCCAGCGTTACCTGGGAAAATCTATTATCTAACGAATGAACTTTGATTTTTTGATTTCAGATAATCTAGCACCAAGTTATGATGGACACCGCAATTCTACTTTTTTCCGAGACACGTCCGAATAATTGCTGCCATTGCCGTATTTTTTAATATTTCGTCTTGAAAATTTTACACAATATTCTTTAAATGTAATACTTTAATGTACCATTGATTTTAATAAAGAGATTTTAACTGTGTCGTCACAAAAAAATCACAAAAATATGCCTTTTTTTGAACGAATTAACCTTACCCCCCTCCCTTAAGAAGCCGTCTGTCGGCCGTATTCTGAAAATAGAAATTTACTGTTAATATATAATTGTTACGTTTTCACGTTTAACGTTTTTACGTTAAGGGGGAATACCTACCTACGAAGCTCGAAAAAAGGCAATTTGTGAATTTATTTTTAGAAAACCTAAAAATATTATATTATTTGTATCATTTTTACATGAAAGTACATACTTATAAAAATATATCAATCTTTTTTAATAAAAAAATATTAAACATTGGCGGAAAATTCTTGGGTTCTGTCTACTGCCAAAAAAAAGGTCCTCCGCGATGACCACTCCCATTTCATCCGTAATCATCAGAATAAAAAAAAAAACAAAAATACTATCAAAATTGACACTATAATTTGGGGTTTTTGAAAATATAGATTTTCGACAAAATGGAGAGCGTTTGCATTTGAAATAGCATTTTTTAGGGAAAAATTCAGGTTTATTATGCCAAAAACTAAGTCACTTTAAAAATCCTACGACAAAGTTTAGATAATTAGGTATGTATAGAATAACCACTACGAATTTCAAGTTGATCGGTTCAGTGGTTGTCGAGATATTTTGGTCACCGATTTTTAAAACATGGTTTCGAGTAAAACGCGTTTGAAAATTGAGTAATGAATAAATCGTTTAATTTTTCAACTTACATAAAGTCATCGATTCTAGGTCCATAATATAAGTCCTCCACCTTGTTAAGAATTCCCATATAATCTAGCACTCTCCACAAACATAATAGAAACAGGTCTTACGTTTCTATTATGAAAGAGCCCGACTGACAGTTATCTGCGTGCATCGCGGCGCCGTGTGGCGCGGCACGTCATCTAGTAATAATATAAAGGAATGCCACTATTATCAGCTATAACTTTGTTATTTTTCTGAATTAACTTAAGACCTCAAGCTTTAAGAAAATGCGAAAATTTAAAAATTGATTTTTTCGAAATGTCTAACCCCCTTTAAGCTCTATCTATCTAAAAAATCAAAATATTAAGCTATACTGCTCCATTAAGCTAAACAAATTATTGAGTTAATCAAGGAAATGTGAATGGCGCAATTTCTAAGTGAATATTAATTAATATTTTCACTCATTTTTTTTCAGTAAATAAATATTGAATTAATATAGATAAAAAGGTAATTTAATTATTATTTGAGGTATATTTGTATAGTTTAAACCTCAAAACTGCAAAAAAGCTACATGTTACAGTTGCCGGCAAACTTCTTGAATTTTTTCGGCGTAGTGGGGGAATGCGCAAGACAAAATTTGGGTCTCTTTGGTGGAATGGTACATGCGCAAACTTCCCCCCACTACGCCGTAAAATTTCAAGATGTTTGCCGGCTACTTTACATACCTACCCAAGATGGATATACTGCAAATTTGAAATGCTTATATTTTAATATTTTGATGGAAATACGGAAAAAAGCTTATTAGAAAGGTAAAATATGACATCAAGTATTCAAAACCACAAAAAAAGGGTTCACTCCCTTTTAGCTTAGGGTAGCAGTATAGCCAATAGATGGAAGGGTTGTGAGCATTCATAAGAATCGCCATTTTTTTTAATTTTAGTAGGTTCTCTTAAAACTTATAAGCCTTGGTGTAAAATTATATTAATTATATTATTAGATAGCTGCATTCGTATTTATATTTCGACATTTGACAGATGTTTCATTACCTCCTCAAGCCATGTATTCACTAGGGGACAAATAGCGCAGCATTCCGCGCGGCATGTCGCATGAACAGTTACGTTCATGTTTCGGGGACAATGACAATGAATTCAACTGTTGATCGACTCGTCGATGGACGGAAATGGACGGTCTCGTTTCGTTGACGACCCATCACTAGAATCCATTTATGTTAACGTGTTTATCGAAACGTAAGAGGAGAAAAAGGTGGTGGATGCGAAATTATTTACTGCAAAGAGAAAGAAGGACGGATATTCTATGCGATCTTCGATCGATACAGCTCGATGAGTTCAAGAACAATTTCGTTTCCCCACATTGTCATCTTGACAGATACAGCGCATGCGTATTCACTTGTAAACATACCACGTGGTACTAACGCTCCGCGTAATGTTGGAGTGAGCTCGCTCGGGTACCGTGCGCATGGCAGCGTTGCCACGGCACGTAGAAATGCCGCGCTATGTTGTGCGCGACGTCGCGGAACAGTGCACGACGTTGCAACGTCACGTAGACTCTACGCCGCGCGTGCTGTTGAGGGACAATTTGTCCCCTAGTGAATACATGGCTTCATTCTCAAGTAGAAACTGATAGGAACAAATGCCGACGTAAAACTACGTTTATTATTATTCTGGTTCATAAATTTGAGATAAGAATAAAAAAATAGAATCACCAAAATAGAAATCTTGCTACTTTCAGAATAGGGCCGGGTAGATTAAACAGATATTCCACAAATCTACGGAGAATACGGTTCTTTTGCCTCACATCCGGTTGGGAGACATTCGCGCGTCGCTCGACGACAGAGTTTGGATGTGCGCGCGCATTAGCGGCGTAGCTTCCATGATGTATTGTACTATACATCGGTTTGAATGAACCGCGCTGCACACAGCTTTGAACAACCATTGTCAGTGTGGCACGGAGGGCATCGCCGTGGGAAGATCCCGCCGTATCAAGGCTAAGGAAGGACAATGTCCCGCGCGATAGGGCTGGCAGCCATCTTGAAAGATGGCCAAAATTTTGACAAAAACTAACCCGTCAAAACCAAGTTTGTTTTTACAATACTCCCTTTCGCTTTGAATCAGGTTTCGTTTCTATATACACGCGTCGGGCTAATTACTCATTTATAATGATTCCAATTTGAAAAAACCATTAAAATTTCGAAAAATCCAAAATTATACTATAACTAGCTGTGCCAGCGCGGCTTCGTACGCGTCGATTTTTAGCACACTGTTTGGATTGTCATATAACTTTCGCGAACCTTCTAGAACATTCAAGAAATTTATTGAATGTACAGGAACCTTCTAGACATACCGACATATTTCGCCACTCAGTTTAGAACCTTATAGAACTTTTGGGAATTTTCTAGAACTTTCTCCTTCCAGAACTTTCTAGAGCAGGTTTTTCCGGAACCTTCTAGACTCACCGACACAGTCAGCGCGCCTAATTTGAAACAATCTGAAGCATTTGCGGCCTTCCCATAACAAAACAATGTGCTAGTAAGCACATTTTCGTCAACCACTCTCACCCGCGCACAACCAACCCCACCAAACTCGCATATTTTCGATGTGACACCAAGGGCTATCCACCACCGGTGGGTGGTTGTGGAGAAAACTTGGCGCATAGGGAAACACGTATACATAGATTATATATCTATATATATATATATATATATACATACTGATTATTAATTTTTTTAACGAAAATTTGTTAGATCATTTTTATTGTCGCCACGATTCTTCCTGCAATGTTTCAGCTCGATTCGATCACGAGAAAAGGGTTAAAAATAGATCCAAAGTTTTTTCGTCAGACAAGCAAGCAAGCAAGCAGACGCTACGAGTGAAAAGAAAGGGAGTAAAAACCATACGATTTGATTAATTTTTGAAGCTGGTAATGGAAAAACAATGCATTAATCGATGCATTTTGAGCGCAATCAAAACAGATAATAAATAGTTAATTAACTGATGTCCTTCCTATAAAAAGGGTCTATTGTACCAGGTCACAAAGTGATTTTAATGTTTTAAAATGGTCTATATAACAGCATGCACCATGTGCGGTATTTTACTCAATCTTACCTAAATTTTACCTCAAAAGTTGACTAACTTGAAACGTTGAAAAATCGTCTTTATTCATCTGGTAGTCACAAATATGACATAGACCGACAGTTTAATACCACTGGGATTGCTAAACAACATGAATAAACAAAAAAAAAAACGTAAAATTAATGACCATAATTGGCAAGTGAATATTAGAAAATAGAAAAACAGAAATTCTGCTTATTTTCTCTCCTGTAAAATTTTGTTTTTGCTATGGTTATGCATTTTTGTATGGACGCCTATCGCTTGCTTTAAGGCTATTATTAGGCTGCATAGTTTTTTATCTTAAGTTTTTTATAAAATTTAAAAAATGCAAGAAATATTTGAATTATCAAAGGATATCGTGAATACTAAGGCCGGCCGCATTTTGGATACGAATTATTACGTACGTATTCGTACGACTACTTTCGTACGTATTGAAGCGCGCACATTGATTGCGTCTTGCGTTGTCACGATCAGTTACTTTTACATTTCTCCAATGAAGTTTGTAAACTCTATTATGTCAGACTTAAGTAATGACAAATTTCATGATTATCTATCTAATAAATTCACGAATGCTGGGGAGAATCCAAGGGCAACGAGAGCTCATAACATCGGAAAAATATTTAAAAAAAAAATTGTTCGAAGTACCTACATACCTCACCTTCATTAAACCAAATTATTTAACTTACAGGTATTTTTTAGTTCTTTAGAAATCTCTATTCTATCTAGAAATAATAGAGAATCCTCCGCCATGATCTGCGCTGATGATCACGTAGTTGAATCACTTCGGTCCCACAAACATTTGTGGTTATGTGTCAAATTGTCAAAATTTTCAATATCCGTCGTACGAAATCGCAAGAATTTCCGAACAAATCCGGATCGTGTCGGACGTCGCATCTATACGTGCGTACAAGCACTACTAAATCGTGTACAGTGTGCGATGTTCAGTACTACTTCGAAGGTCAGGAATGTACTTGCGTATTCGTACTACTCAATTTCGTCCGAAAACGCATCCATTGTGCGGTTGGCGTAATTGTATAAGACAGGGAGACAGTCTGACCACTTTTCTGTTTAATCGTACAATAGATGATATCATAGAATAGCTGGCTAGCTTAGGACCGGGATACAAAATAATCAATGTAATAATATGTTACGCAGGTGACGCCGCAATAGTAGCAGAGTCTAAAGATGACTTGCAGAGAATGCTGTACAATTCCACATTGCATCGCAAGGGCTAAATATCAAAACAATCAACAAGGTTGAGTGTTGGTAATGAGCCTGTGGAACAAGTTGTGCGCTTGAGATATGTGGAATTCATACCACAATGCAGAAAACCACAAATCTAGGCCACACATACACACAGGGCAAGAAATGCCACATAAGCAAATAGAGGCATGAGTAAGACCCGCGCGACCGGCAGGTCATTGCACCATCAGCATTTCGGGCGATTTCTTCACAATCACAGAGAAGACTCCTTTGTTCATAAATTATATAAAAGAGGCACACGCCCTAGCACGTCAGGCAGGCATGTCAGTCCTTCGTAGACCTCCGGCGGGTCCGGAGGCTATGGCCCCTAGAGTATCTCTCATTGTCTGTATAATCAAACTCAAGTAAATTTTGTACTTGTTTTATCGAGATAATAAATCATCAAATATTCTATGCCTTTGGAGCTTTTCCGTCTCGTGACGGTGGTGACCCGAAAAAGCAACTGCTCCAAACCATCTCCAAACCACCGAACGTTATTTAGGTGCAGAAATCTGTAGCCATAGCGATCTGTATACTGAATATATACGGGAAGATCACTGAAAAGATGGAGGGATAGCTCGGAATAGCAAACTGGCCACTGATAACAGGCTCCTCTTATACAATTCCGTAATTCGACCTATACTTACATACGCAGCCTCCGTCTGGGGACACGCCGCACTCATGCTCACGAATAAACTACAGATTTTGTAAAACGAAGCCATCCGGGTAGCCCTGGATCAAAATCACACAACTCCACAACGACTCGGGCGTTCCTCCCATAAAGGATTTCATCAGATAAACGGCCGAACGCTTCTACGGAGGCATCCCTACCCACTCCAAACACTCTGTCACGCTACGACGAGAAAATCCTTAGAAAATTCAGGAGACCCAAAATGTAATTTAAATCCTTCACAATACAACACGATGAAAGAGAAAGGGGTCCACTTGTGATCCGGTACGTTGATTTACACTAGATAAAAGTAAAAGTAAAGGAGGTGTCGTAGAGCCAGACCTGCTTGGACTCTAGTCCCTCGAGCGTCCCAAACGGACCAATCGCGCTCGAGGGATATCGCCCAACGAGAAGCCCGTGGCGCGGGAAAAGTACCAACCCATTCTCTCACCGACCGGCGCCCGCGATACCACGCTCAAACTCGCGCTCCGTATATTGTTGCGTAACCCGAATGGGGGAGAATTCCCAACATGTAAAGTTTTGTGACTTCAATAAACCAACGAGTTACTTGCGAGTACTTCTTTCTATTCATCCTGTATTCCACCCCGCTCAGCTTGTCATACACCTTCACGCAACATACATTTCGCACTTGATTGTGCATTTTGGCAGTGGTGCACAGTCACACTGATTTCTTCGCGAATACGCGCACATTAACATCTAAAACAAACTAACTGCTGCAGAGGGACAGCTGGACCTCTTCATCCCAGGAGGCGTAGTTTTTTGTATCACAGATCTACTAAAACAAAATGAAGAAAGAATAAATATTTAGTACATTGATTATTTTAAACGTGGTTTATACTCATCGGTTTTGGTCCGTCTGACGTCTCTGCAAGGTCGCATTTGAATGTCAGTGGCGGACAAAGGAGATAGATGTTGGGCGAAACTAATTAACGAATTACGGTTCGTGGCGGCTTTTCCCCGAAACGCCACCCCAGCTTACGTCACGGCACCGCGGGCCGCGTCCAGGGACCGCGCTGCCGAATTAACTGATCAGTGGACCGCTTATCCAATATGTAATTATCCAATTCGGGACCTCGGAGCCGCGAGCACGATCGCCCTTGCTGGGTCGACCCAGCGCGGTGCATGGACCCCGGCCTCGAGCGGTCACTGTCGCGCGGAGTGACGGCTGCCTCGCGAACGCTGCGACCAGAGCCTTCGAATGTTCGCGATTCCAACTATTCGAGCATCGAATAGTTAACGATAATGTATTCGAATATTCGAATATATTCGTAAAATTTTTAAGAAAGGAATACTTTACTTCGGATGATAAATACTTGCCCATAAAATCCAAGTTTTTATTATACTCCCTTTCTCATTTCCTAGTTAAAACAGGTTTATCGCATACCCTTTCCATTGAGCTCGAGTCGGGCGACGCTACAAA